>VWYP01017917.1:41039-67297 GCA_013400435.1 Pycnonotus jocosus | reverse complement strand
AATGCCCCAAAAATCTCCATGCTCTCCTTCAAGTATGTAAAAAAACTAGGAGGAGTTCNGTTTATAAAAAATAGCAAGATGGCATGATTGGAGGTGTTTGGAAAAGCAAAAGGTTTTAATAAAGACAAAAAATAACAAATCCTACAAAACAAAAGAGAAAAAGCTGTGCAAGGGGCAGGGAGGGCTCTTACACCTGCTAAGATACCCCCAAAAATGCCCCCAAAATCTCCGTGCTCTCCTTTAAGTATGTAACAATCTAGGAGGAGTTCTTGGCATCCTGCCCTATAGAAATAGATGCAGGTCTTGAGGTACAGCTCAAACTCTCCAACAGGATCCTCTGTGCTGGAACCTGGCCAATTATGGTGAGAAGACCATCCAGGTTTCTGGTTCTTTGCCATAAAAGTAAGACAAAGGGTGAAACTCAATCTTTTCATACTATGGGAACACCTGCTCCTGTGGAGTACACTCCTACATTTGTCATCATGAACGTGTTCTCCTACCCTTGTAGGGGTACCTGCAAGGTTGCTGCTTGATGTCTTGCCTGGCACCCATCTCCCCTTGTCACATGGGGCAGAAAACCTCCACTGCTTCCTGAAATGATGCATTCAACCAAGCTTTCACTAAACCCCATAGTGCTCACCTGGCCATGAAATATCCCAGCACAGAAAGACTATGGGGGTTTAGAGGGGGTAAATAGATGTTTAACTGGTCTTGGATTAAAAAAAAACTCAGTAATTTTCAGTTCCAAACAAGGTGCTAAATGTCATTCTACTCATCAGGGCCAGTAATCCCAGCCTCAGAGTCAAAGTAAGACAAGTAAGACATATGACATAGTCCATCATTCTTGTCTGAAGTCTCTACTTCATGTATGATTATAAAGACATTTAGTTCTAGTAAAGAAAAATTTCTCTGCAGTACCAAAAAAATCAAGAAAATGAAAAAGAAACCAAGATAAAATTAATGTATTCATGGTGCTTTTGAAATACAACATAAGCAAATTCAATATTTCTCCACAAAAAAATATATATACATTATGAAATCATATTGACAGCATATATAAGTGGTATTTCAGAATTTTAAACTGTGTGTTGGTTCAGTTATTAATGTGCTCACTAAGTAGCAGTTAATGCAGGAACTATGATGGCAGAAGACCTCATCTGATATTCTAAGAGGTAACTAAAAATCATTCTTAAAAATAACTTATGTTTTCTACTCTTTTCTTCTGAGATTTGGGATGCTCTTCCTCTGAGGTTAGTCTTATGTAATTTTTTTAACAGCTCTAATTGCCTAATTAACTTCTCCAATGCAAGGACAAAGTTTCTCTCAATATTCACTATTAATTTTCCTATTAATATAAAAAATCATTATGTGGAAATTCTTATATAAGATTCCCGGAACTCTCATGAAAATGTTTCCATATTTTGTCTTTTTCATTTTGCAATGGCTAAAAATTCCTTTGTGTCCTAAGTGACACCAAGCTTATCTGCCATTAGTTTGTCGAAATAGTCCTTAATGCCTATATATCAACACAGGGAGTTCTTAGCATAGCTCTTTCATATTTAAGCAATACATAATCATTACCATTCACACATTTTAATTTTATATATCCATGAATGATAATGGGGATAAAGCATACTTTTTCCATTGCAGTCTTGTTACACTGGGCTACAGATAAACTGAAGAATTTTGAAAGAAGTAAAGTAAGGTGCCCAAAGTCACAAAATGTAGCTTCATTCATTTCTAAGTATCTTGTGTAAATGAATCAAGGGATTGTTACCTGTTCAACTGGATTGCTGGTCTGTTTGTTCCTTTATTTTAATATATGGATTGCGATCTATTTTTCTTGAATCTGAAAAACTACTCTGGTAATTAGGACAATACAATAACCTCTCAAACTCATCACAGTTTTATTCTAAATCTGTTTACTTCTGTGCCCAATTACCCTATATTAATTTTTCATGCATATCAGAAATATGATAATGTAATTTGCAATTTTTCCTCATCTCAAATTAAAATGCAAGCACCTCTTTATTTATAATTCTCCATTAAGTTGAAGTTTAAAAGACCTTTACTCAATATTGTATCAGCAAACTAATTTTTATTTTTAAATTGTTGCAAAAATTAATCTAAATATATGTGTTGCAGTAAGAGACATGTTTTCACATTATCTATTTGAATTTCACAGAATAGCTGCAATTTGTTTTCCAGTCATAGACCTCAGAGCAGTATGAACATGATTGCTGAAGAGTGCTGTAGGTAGAGCTTGGTTCACACTCAATAAATACATTTTCATCATGTGTGACAGTAAATTGACAGAATGCTATAAATTACTTCCAAAGAAAACAGAATTCAATGTGGAAGAGGCATCACCAAAAAAAGAATAGAGAAGCTGTTCAAGGAAAAGTATTGTAACAAAATACTTGGAGCAGTGTCTCAAGGACTCTGTGCCTGAATACTGCAGACACTCCTCAAGGAACATCCTGCTCTCCAAAATCTGATGCCCATCAGCTGTATCTTCTTGATCTAAAATGTATTACAAAGAAGAGAAAATACTGTGTAGGTTTCTCTCTGTCTTTAGTCCCCAGTTCAAGAATCTAACATATAATTTATACACTTAGACAATTCACCACAAGTAACTGTTGACAGGATCATTGACATTGTAGTGTTCGTCAATCACTTTATTTATCAATTTCTTGTCATAAAAATATTTGAAGGAATTTCCAAAGACTCTGCCTGACTCCATCAGAAACAAAGCAAAAGCTAGATTCTTTCAGCATCAGACTGATATATTTGGACACCTTTCTTATATTTCAGTATTTATATATCCTGACAGTCTCAACTTATGTATGCATCAGAAAAAAATAAAAAGCCTTGAAGGAATTATTGGATTTCATTGACCAATATTTTAATTCTAATGATCTAGCAAACCAATGAAAGAAGAAAATTGGATAGAACATATTTATCTGGACACTATTCACATAATCTAGTAACCGGATATCATCACAAATCTATTTCCCAAAACTACAATTCATATTGGAACTCAACATTTGTTAAAAATATGTTAACAAGAACTTATTAACATTATTATCATATGCTAATTACATATATAATTTAGCATTCCTTACTTTCTTTCTATTTGTTTTTGAAGAATAACTGTGGCAGGAACCTTAAATTCAAAAAAATTCAAAAGTAGTAGGGTTTCAAATGGAAATAAAGACTCTGAAAGCAAGGAACATACAAGACAGACATAGCATTCCCTGTCCAGGGTCTGCAGAACACTGTTAGCTTGAATCAACTTTAATCAAGTGCTTGATTAGTCATAGAGACATTCATGGAGTAAACAATGGCAATTTTTGAAGTTGCATAGTTTAATCTGTGATCTATTTGAAGGTCCTGAGTTGAGTCAGCTGGGAACTGTGAAGACAAAATTAAAAATAGAAACTGACCATATATATAAAACAATGCAAATCAGTTTATTACCAGTGGTAGAAAGTGGATGTAAAAAGATGACGCCATAGGAGCAATCACGTCACTTAGAAGGTTAGATTAATAATACAACTGACAAACTTTAAAGATCATCTACCTGTATCTAAGTAAGAGACTAGAATGAGAGAGATTTTTTAAAACAATTGAAAAGTGAGGTAATTTTTTTCCTTGGCTTGATTACTTCATGAGTGTTTACCAAATGTTAATTGAATTCTATATCCGCATAGTGAAATATATTTCAAAAACTAACCCATACAAAATAACAATAGAAGAAAACCAACAAAAAAGCAAACCAATCAAAAACCCAAAAAGACAATTTTTTTAAATTGAAAATTAGAATTAAAATTATATAAACTTCCATTACAAATCTCAAAAACTGCTGGAAGCTTCTCTCCAAAATTTCTTTACTTACCTATATTTTCCATAAAACATTTAGTTCTTACAGAAGTCTCATCACCTGTGCAGGATAGCATCAGATTTTGGCAGAGCTGGTCCTAAATTATGCTGCCATTGATGACATTGCAACAATGCTCATACACAGAAAAAGATAATGAACTGTTTTTATAAACACACCTAAGAAATGTGTATCTGCACATCTTTTCACGAGGGAATTTACTACCAATACTAAATTTTAAATTCAGCTAATACTGTACAATAAAATATACATACAAATTACTATAAGAAATCAAGAAAAACACTGAAATTAGCAAAGCTTTTCTTTTCTTTTCTTTTTTTTTGCGATAGAAGAATAAATTATATGCAGGCATAAGTTGGACAGGGGAAAAGAGAGAAGTATTTTTTCATCAGCATCCAAGGCAATAGTCGTTCAGACAACAAATGGCAGTTTGAGGGGCATTCACGGCGGATGACTGTGGACATATATTTGCCATCATTTCAAGTTCTCATGGGAGGACCCAAAATAGCAAAAACCTGCTCAGATTTGCCATTCAGAGTGACATCATTGAGTGGGATATTGAGCCTGAAGGAAAACTGTAAGGGCCACATCAGCCTCAAAGATTCTGCTGGGAAAGCTAGAAAAGGGCCAACTTGGCACTAGGAAAAAATAAAGATGAATTAGGAAAAAAGGAGGGGAAAAAAACTTTGGGAGCAAAAGAGGAAAAAGGCTTGGAATAGTGGATTAGACCTCCTGTCTGAGCACCCCTCAAAATGTAGGGGCACTCCTGAATCTTTGAGATAGGAATTGAACAAGTCTGCTTCTTCAGACATGTAGAGTTATCAGTCAAACTGTAAGAAGATCGAATCAATGTCATTTAAATTAAATACTCAGTGAAGGTTCAAGTAAATCTAGAAGGAAAGGAAGCTTTTAGATATGATTTTAAAACTTCTCTAAAAATATTTTAATTGGCCTAGACTGAATTGAGTGTGGCTGCAAAGTGACCAGATGTTTTTAGGCAACTGACTTTAAACGCTGCTCAACTTTTCAAAACTTTTTCAAGAATAATCCAGTGGTAACAAAGTATTTCTTCCCTTAAGTGTTATGACTGCGGTTTTAATTCAAGAATTTCTGTGACAGTTCAGCAGAACAGAGAGGACCTGCTGCAGCCAGAAGTATGCTTTGTCTTGCACTGGGCAGTTTACGCTATGAGTAAGAAGAGTTTAGTACCTTTTGGGTTTGGAGGGGGTTTTTTGTTTGTTTGGTTGGTTGGTTTGTTTGGAGTTTTTTAGCAGTAAGAAGAAAGAAATGCTAATATGATTTTCAGATGCTCTTCATAATGTGAGTCCTACAAAACAAAAGGTGTAGGAGGTCTGCTCTACCAAATTTCAATGCAAGTAATTGCACACAGCCTACCTTGAATTCCAGCTGACAGGAACTGTCCTGCTGTGCGCTCCTGAACCACTCCTGCTTTCTAAGGGTGGCTGCATTTCAGCAGTGAATGGAGAGATCCTGTTATTATACTTCATTTACACAGGATATACCATTTATGGGGACTGTAAATCTAAATAATCATGCAAAACCATATTTACTACAGAGTTTGAAGTGTGTTTTTTAATGGATGCAACACTTTCTCATGACAGGCACAAATTTATATTTCTGGGTGAAACAAAGCAAAGAACAGTAACTGTGTGCCCGCAAAATATTGTATAAACTGGGAAACATTTCCTTGTAAAACCAAAAAACATCCAAAACCTAGAGACATTGAAAGTCAGAAGAATATAGAAATAAACTTATGAGCAGTATCTGCCATACTTTGTCCTCTGCAGCTTCACAATAGTAGATAATTTCCATATGCCAGATTTAGCATTTATTTGTCTTTTTTACTCCTTTTTCCTGTAAAACATATATTTTGGACAACCAGGAAAAATATGGGTAGACACACACAAGACTTAAGCAGTGAAATTCTAAGATAATCTCAATTTTTTAAATATTCTTTCTTCCCCATTCAGAATGCCAGAGTTGGGTGTTAATAGTCACAGAGGCACCCTCCAGAATTTAAGACGTGTTTAATTTGTTGGGATTTTTAAAAATAAATAGACCTTGTTCAATCAAAATCCTGCTATATGTAGCTATCTAGTGCAACTTGGTGTACAGTGCACCTCTAGCACCCTCTTTCCTTAAAAATGCAGCTAGACACTCCCCCTCGTCCTTTTCAGACTCCCTGATCGGTTCATTAAGGTTGCAGAACACATCTGCCCGCACTGACTGAACCACAAAGCACTTCAGCTGCCTTTTCTCACACCTAGGTGGATCCTCCAGACAGAAGAGAGCCTGCAATCACTCACTCCTTAGGAATTCAGCTCTGTGGGATACCCAGACCCCAGAGGGAACCCCCGTTGATCACCTCAATTACAGCACAACACCTAAAACCCGTGTAAAGTGTCTTTAACACTCTGCTTTGGCTGCAGCAACGCGGCTTGCCTGAAGGGAGGATGAACTGCTGGAGGATTTAGTGTAGGATTGGGGACTGGTAAAATTGAGAGTTCTTTTTGTTTGGTTTTGTTGTTTGTTATTTTTTTTCCCCCCAGTGAGATACAAATAATGCTTAATAAAATCACTGGAAGTTCTTTTATGCCAGGAAAAAAGAGGGGGAAAAAAAGGGTTCTGTGTTATAATCTCTGCATTGTGTAGCTTTTGATTGCTATATATCTCAGATTGCCATCTGTAAAATGGGGATAATAAAGCTTAATTACATTCCACCTACAGCTGTTGAGGTTGTCACCTTTCATAATATATGTCAGAGCAGTGCTGAATATAACATTTTCTCAAGACTCTTCCTAGCTTCCAAATTTTAAAAAAAAAAATTATCAGATTTATTTTTTACCTTAAATGTAAGAAGGAAGCCCCTTTCTAGATTGCAGACTCCATTATCTTTACTTCTAATTCAGCAAATGATTTTGCCCAGGCTGTCTGATTTCATGTGAGAAAACTTATATATTCACTGACAGTGATGACTGACACTACTAGTGAACAGAAATTATTTCAAGCATGCTTAAGTTTTTTTTTTAATTTGAGGTGGGGTTTTTTAAATTTTTGATTCATTATTTGGGCTTTTTCTTTCTGATGCGATGACCACAATGTCTCTTTGGAAGTTTTTCCAAATAAGGGATTTTTTTTCTATTCTTTATGGTCCTGTTACGACACCCTTGTTCTGTCAAGGTCAATGTTAGCCACAGGCACTCATCTGATTCACTAATAATCATGAAAAAGTTTTCAAAATGAAGTGATGTGTTGATTGCTTGAAGTCAATTTACTTTTTAACCAAGTTTTTAATACAATGAGAAAATACTTTTTCAATAAAAATTACTTGCTATTAATTAGTTTAAAAAAACTATTCTGGAATGACACAATCAGTTGAACAAAATGAAAATGTGGAAGTTTTAATTAAATTTTAAAGCCCATGTTATCCATAGTAGAAATGACCAGAATGTCTGAAAGTAAGCTCAAAATGATGAAATTTCAAGAACAACAATAAAAGAGAAGGGAAAAAAAACTCAGTTGAAATTTGTATCTGAAATTATTTTCATGGGCTTAATTGTAGACCCTGGAAAAAATAGGGGGTGTGTATGAACATATATTTATTTATTAAATGGAAAAAATGACATATCTAAACTGTAGTCATGCTAATGAAACTATAATTACAATTCCAGTTGATTGATTATAATAGCAGAAAAAATTATTCAGCTATAAAGACATTAAATCCCTGTTACTCACTAACGAGATTTATTAGAACTATTCACTACATATCTATGTTTTTATATTTTTACACATAAAAGACATTACAAGAGTTACAGGAGGTAAAACACAAAGACAAACAAATATTTACCTAGTTGTTTTTTTTTCTGGCCAAAGATATTGCTGTAAATAAATTGCCAGAACCAATCAACCTTCATTTAAATTACCTGGAAATTAAAAATTCTGCTAGTTAAAAAGAGTAAAACCTTCACTAGGATGCAAACCTTGCAGTCATTCTATAACATTCTGTAAGTAGAATTTTGTACTTTTGAAGACAAATTACATGGGGGTCTGCACTGTCCTGTCTTTATGAATATGACTGGTATTTTCATGGGTATGGTTGTGGGAGCTACATATGGATATGACAGAGCACAAGGCACCAGGCTTTTATTAGTTTAATTATTTATTATTACCCTGATGTGGATAGAGTCTGGAATGCCTGTTCCAGGACCTGACCACCTTTCTACATCCTGTTCTCAAGATATATGACCTTTTGTGTGGAAGCAAGAAGGATGTTTAAACCACTGTGTCATGGAAGAATAGAGTAAAGAACCTTGTCATTTCCATGAAGCCCTGACGTTTTAATATTCCTCAGGCACAAGACTAAGGCTTGGCTGATTATTCATCATGTATTCATCATGTATTATTATGAAGGTATGCAAAGAGAAACAGAAATGTACATTTCTGATTCTTCTTCTTCACAACACATAGAAGTAAATTCATTTCTGAAGCTACTGGTGATAATAAATGTTCTGTCTAAAAACTGAAGATGTGTAAGTGGTCCAAAGCATTTCAAAATCTTCGCAAACCCCAACATGTAGAACCTAGTCGATAAATCCTGTGTGCAGCTCTGCAGCTGTTCCAGCCCTCCAATCTGTGGCTTGTTTTTCTGTGGTGTGGGGATTGCTTTGGCACACATCATGTCAGGAGTTGGGCCACATCTCCCTGTGCTGCTCCCTGGCATTCAGCTGCATCCCTGCACATCCAAGAGGAGTCTTGCACACTCCCTTCCAATATTTGCAGCGCAGATGGCAGGACCTGGTAGTGAACAGCAGGGTTCAAACCTGAAGTTCTCCAGTGTTAGCCATCTCCACATTTATAGTCAGACTGGCACTCAGATGCAATATGGATTTACAAGGTGTCTATAATTTTATACCTTTTTTTTTAACCTACATTCATTTATTTTGATCCAGACGCCATATTTCTGGAGAAAATAGGGTTATTCACTGCTGTGACAAAATAGCAAATGTATTTCTGCAAATTCAGGGTATTTCCTTTATGTCACAAGTAGTTAAACTCATGTTTTATTCTCTGGATTTCTTTTCTATAATTTCCATTCAATAGGAAATGATTCACAGAATGGTTTTAGCATGGAAAAGTGAAGATAGCAGAATATAAAAAGTAACATGTTCATCGATGTGAATGGTCCTAATTAAAAGTTTGAAATATACATGATGGAGAGGAATACAAAGAAAACCATTAAAAAAAATGATTAAACATATGCTTTCTTGTTTAAAAAAAACCCCTAAAATGTCAAGATAAAAAGGAAGTTACAAGCCAAATTATTCTAATATCCTTGGTGAAATTTTAAATTTAACAAAAATATTATTTAAGGAATGCCACCGCAGTTTTGAAGACATAAACTGTGGAAATTAAGAATATTATTGACTACACAACACATTTTTTGAAAGCTGTAGACTGTTCCTCAGATAAAGACATGATCTTTGCTTCCTTTTAGCTTTAAACCATCTTGTTAACAGACAAAATATGAGAGCTTGCTTTCCTTTCCTGATCCATGAGTAAAAAGTAGGTTAGAAATGCTGAGGCATGATGTTTGTAGAATTATGTGTTGATAAAAATGGAAATAACCCATCTACCTCAAAAATAAATTAATTCATTAATATTTTATTTTAAGTACTCCAGGTTCTTTGAAAACATGTATTTTGCATTTGGTTTGCATACAACAGTTTTAATTTATATTTAAAAAGCAACCAAATATTAGATTAATTTTCCCCACAATTAAAAGACAGTTTCCTTTCAGAAATAAATTTATACAAATCACAGCAAAAATATTAATAAAAATTTTAACTCACCTTTTTTCAACATTAAATATACATAACCTGAAAGAGCAAAACATAAGATAAGCTCTTTAATTCCTTACATTAGTTTTGAGAAAAGTGGTTATTAATTTTTAGATAATATAGCTTAAAAAAGATAGTAAGACTCCAATCACTTACTAAAAGCTATAGGATGGAAACTCTTGCATCCTACATTTGCATAAATTGTAAACTACATTCATAAAAACCATACTATCCTGAGAAATGTTTCTCCCCACTTACCTGACTTACCTAATTCTGCTCATATTTAAATTCAAGCCCAGGAAAAGGGATTTTTTCTTTAAGAAAAAAGGCATTTGAAATACATATAACTGTCTAGCTATTAGCATAGACACAGAACTCAGCATAAGTAATTGTGTTGAGAGCTGGGATAGAGTCAGACATCTTTATATTCTGTTTGAAATTTCTTTTTTTTTTTTTTTCCAGTCCTATCCAGCTTCCTTAGGAGAGGATGAGTGTTACCTCGAAGACAAGCATGGAGATTTGGTCAGATTTTAGGGAAAAGGGAGGCAAAAATTCATTTCCTCAAGATTAATGAAATATAAAACATAGTTTAAAGCCTAAAATAGCCATTGAACTGTTTTGTTAAATACAGGCATCAAAACTCCTGATGCGAGGCTATCTCAGAAGACAGAGAAAACTGAAACCCATGGTGGTTTTATACCTAAGATATATACATCTTTCGATCTGTCTGTCTGTCTAGCTATCTAGCTATCATCTAGCTATCTAGGTATCTAGCTATTCTGAGCAAAAAGTAATGTTACTTCAGAATGAGCAGGCGATGCATTGCACATTTCATGCACTTAGCTACTCATATGTGTAGCAAGGACTAGAAAAGCCCTAATTCTGCAAAAATCTGCCAAGATTTGTAATAACAGGCAATAACAAAGTTTTGACTTCAGAATTAACTGGAATTAACATCAGAGACTGATGATTTTTATCAGTTGTTCAGAAGGGGTAAGTCTAGATTTTTGGCATGGAGAAAGCAATGAGGGAAAGCAAACAAACTCTCACTGTCATATAACCATCGTTACAGCATTCTTTGAAGATGAATTGTGTTCTTCCTATTTTCTTCTCAAGTTATTTTTCCCTTATGAATTTTCATTCTCTATGCCAGCTGCTAAGATTATTACCAGAAACTTCTAAATATCACTAAAGAAGCAAAGTTGCAGTTTCTATTTTTAGTTAACGTGAGTAGGTCTTCAAGCACTTGTATTGACTTTTGGTCCTAATTGCTAGCTCAATGTAGAGTGTAAGAAGCACAAATAGAACCTAGATATAAAACAAGATATAAATGAACCCCGTCTTCTTTATATTTCAAATAATTAGCAAACATACTTTGACTCTGCACTAATGTGGGATGTTCTCTTGAACATCCTTTTATGTTTAATTGCATTGGTTGAATTTTCTTTCTGTATTTAAATTCCTTTCCTTAATTGCCACTGTCTTGCATTACAAAAATAGCGCTGTAATGATTTCCACATGAATGCACAGAAAATTTAAACAGTTCATTGATTTTAACTGTCCTGTCATTTCTTAAGTCCCAGCTGTAGTTACTGCCAAATCTTTCTCAATATATGAAGATTTCTTAAATTTTGGAAGTGACTAAATAATCATCACGTGTTCCGAGTTTTTATAATCTACCATTTCATTGAATGCTAATGCAAAGTTACACGAAGACTTTTTATGTTTTCTTTTCTTTTTTCATATAAAATTCTAATATCTTTTTACAGATGTTTAGTTCTTTACCAAGAATATAAGTCATTAGGATTAAAAGCACACATTTGGCACCCTTCCATTATATCACAACATCCATGGGTTCTACCAAAGTAGGATTTTATGGTATACATTGTAATAGCACATGATAATAGCTGCAGTCCCTTGAAATAACATTCCTTCCCCCTTTTGTAGTGTAGAGATGCAAAAATAGGTAATTTCAGAAGAAATTTAGAATATAAGTACTGGTGAGATGCAGGCTAGGGTTAGTGAAGCCTGAATTCATTTTATGTATATAGGATTTGGAGGTGATGGTGTTCTAGGCATGATACCAGTATCAGATTATTTCTTCCCAGAGCAAAGCCATCAGGCACTTTCTGATATTTCGACAGAAGAGCCCAAAAGGCTCCAAAGATTAATCTCCTCTTTAAATTATATTCTCCTCTCTAGCATTTTGCACTTATGGCTGACAGTTTGACACAATCCTATACAAGTAGAAAAATAACAGGTTTCTGTATAATGACTATAGGATGACATGCAAGGGAAAACTTGAGTTTGACCTTAAATCTAGCAATCTGAGATTGGAATGCTGGCTAGTTGAATGGACATTCACCTTCTCAAGTGTTTAAATCAGAGAGGAAATGTCTTTCTAGGAGATAACCTCACCTCCAGTGACAGCTGTGAAGCAAGAAGAGAGTTCCTGAGTCCTTCCTATGCTGAATATTAAACATGGCTCCATCATTACACTTTTATGCCATGAAGCCCTCTTCATATATTAAATACTTTTCCTGAATTTTCTGATTTAGATGTATAGAAAGGAGCATTCTGAAAGAAGCTTGAGTATAAACAGCAGTTGATGAAGTTGTATCTGTGAGGCTGCACAGTGGGGAAGGGGATGAGGATAAGCAGAAGGAATAGGGAATCTAAATAGGAGTTGACACAATAGGAAAAAGGGGGGTTATAAAGGTAGTTTTGTAACTTTTAAAAATTTTATTGTTGTTTGGGCTTTTATTTTAAGATAGCATTACGATTTATTCCTTTCTTCCTAATTTCAGTGCAAAAGAATTAAAGAAAAAGAGAAGGGTATAAGTAACATTAAAAATCACGTCTGTGATGGTTAGCTTAGTGTGGTTTGGAGAAGACCTTGTTGGTGGACTTAAAAATCTATTTTATCTGATTTGTATTTCAAATTTAAGGAAAAGGAGGTCTGCTTTTGGGGAAGACTGTGGGCAGCAGAAGGATTATTTCTATACTTCATTTGTGCAGTTACATGCTTTTATTATATTATTTAATAGGCCAAACACATACTCTTTATATGAAGTATTATAATTTTCAAAATGCTTCTCATTCCAAATTGATAAACATTTTTTCTTTTCTCTGAAATATTTCAGTTTGCAGGGTGTTTTCCACCAGAGAATTTTCAAATACATATTTTCTATCCAATGTTACTGCTTACCCTTTTAAAGCCACTATCATTTGTTAGTATAAAGAGCAGGTTTTAATCTAAAAGGACAGAGATTTAAAACTGCTGTTCCCATGAATATATACCACACTTGGATATCAAAGTAATTCATAGAAAATGTAAAATATTTTACATGAATATGCATACTATTTTATATACCTGCAGAGACTCCGAAAATATGTGCAAGGTGTTAGTTATCACACCTTTCTCTTGACTCTTACTGCACCACATTAAACATTTAAACCACAAATCAGATTCTGAATATATACTGAACATATACTGGAAACTCTAAATTATATTTTGAATTATTTACTTTTCTTTATTCATCATCAGATATATGTCTTAGGATTGCTTTCCTTTTCTGTCTTTATTTAAAATGAGGGTTGTTTATTTTGGTTTGGTTTGGATTCTTGTATGTAGGTTTGTTTTGCTCTTTGATTGGGTTTTGGGGGTTTGAGGTTTTTTTTGCACAGAGAGAGTCCTTCTCGCAAAAGAAAATCTATTAGATATCAAATTTCCAGAAGTGCATTTCTATGTAGCAAATTTGATGCAAAATTCACTCCAGGAAAGTTTTTTGTTTGTTTGTTTGTTTGTTTTGGTTTTGGTTTTGGTTTTGGTTTTGGTTTTGGTTTGGTTTTTTAAAGCCAGTACTACAAAGACATCAGGAGATAGTGGTAAGAATTTTTCAAGCAGTAATTGCTATTTATTTCAGGAAATTAAAATCAAACAATAGTCAAATAATGCTTCAAAGAGCAAGATTTTTTAAAAAATTATTTTCTTTGCTAAATATTGGATGTGGTTCATTGGGCAGTAAACAAAGAGCAGCTATCTCTGCTAGTGGTAAACTAAGAGGCAATTTGGTTTTATTTCTCTCAAAAGATGGGTTGTGTGATCCTGAACATTTCACTTTGATCCACTAATTCTCACCTGTTACACTGTGATTACATGGATGAATTGCAAAGAGCCTGTATCAGATAAATTGCCAAGATAGGAGCACAGTGGTTATCCCAAGAACAAATATTTCAATTTGAAATTCATCAGAAGCTCACTGTGTGCACAAATATTCCTCACAGTTTTAAAAGGGCTATTTGAAATACATCTAATTATGCAAAGTGCTGGCCACCCCCCCTTTTCTCAGACTATATAAACTAACCACAAATGTTAGTTTTAAGTGGTGGCTTAGCCTTTTCTCCTGGAGCATTACCAGATTTGTTTGTGGTACATAATTCTCCACCTCTCTTTAAGGTTTCCTGGGTCTAAGCTTTTGTCCTTCTTTTGTAATTTCACTGGCACTATTTCTAGGCATTGATTTGTGTCTTAATTCCCCTTAATCGTAAAGGGCCCCTGTGTGCCAACTGCAGCAGACCTGCAAAGATCACCACTGACATCTCCATGGTATCTTCAGCCAAATCCCAGAGTGTCAAACCTGTCTTGTGGCTTATTTCTGCGGATTTTTCGAGATTCAGCTCTTGAAAGGAGAAGATGGATTTTTAGAGGATGTTGTAAGCAGCAACAACAAAAGTCACTCTGTAGTTTGGGCAATAAAACCAATATCCCACCTTTGGCAAAGAAGCAATTGTACACGAAATCCTGCCTGTAATTTCTTTTCCCTAAAGAGCAATTTTGTCCTCCTGAAGCACCTAAACCTTTATTTCAGACACATTTCTCCCAGCCAAGATTTCCTTGAGCTGTGTGGAGAGTCTCTCATTGCTAAGCCTCAGTATGAAATATCCCCCTTTCCCACACCTGTAGGCAAAGTTGTTTATTGTCTTGAGAAGAAAAAAATTCACACAGTTTTAGTTATAACACTAATATTTCCTTTTTGCTGTTGTTCTCTTTGTGGTTAAATTCTACTCATTTAGTTCCCATGTTACATGAAAGATGTGCTGAAAACAGTTTATCTTGCCTTCTACTCTTCTAATTTTAATAAAGTGTTCGTATTTGATAAAAGCTATTAATAAATTAGTTATTCATAATACAGTCCCTCCTCCCTGGTTCATGACAAAATATTTCTTCTATGTAGATCTTAATATTTTACATGTTTTCTACAACTCTACATGTTTTTGCCACTCTGAGTGGGTGGTGGTTCAAAACCCACCCAGAACTTTAAACTTTCTCGTTGGCAGAAAATACATGTGCCAATTTTTTAATTAAAGGGGATCTGTCAGTCTGTGTATATATGTTTATGTTGAAGATATACACTATTTATTCTGAATAAAATTACTCAGATTTTCAATAGAATGTAAAAACTGTCTAAATCTTAGACAGAACAGAAAAAATTTACTGCTGTTTGTATTCTCTGCAATTATAAGTTAGCTATATATAGGTAAGCTTGCCCTAATATAGCCATACAAAATGACAATTTTGTCATTGATGCCTGGGGCAGTGTTGGCAAAATAAATGCATGCAATATAGAACAGTGACAGAAACCAGCACAGATGATGATGGGTTTTGGAAGCATTAATGTATTTGCATATGTATTGCATGACATTCTTGCTGCAGTTAGAGTATTCTTTTTACCTAGTGCAGTTTTGAGGTAGTATGTGCCTCTGACCCATGAGATAAAGTCAGAATGAAGACATTTTTCTGCTTGTCTTGTTTCTGTGAGGATTTCAGCATATACCCCAAAATTATCATCCCCTTGTTCAGAAGGAACTCTTCAATATCCCTAAAATTCCCTTTGGTTTACTTATAGACCCCTCCAACAGCTTTGTGGCCTCTCTTTTTAACCTAGAGCTAAACTTATGAGAAAAAAAAATGGAAAAGCATATAGGGAAAATGGAAAAGGAAAGTACTGCCTTAAAAGAGAAACAAGAAGTACTCAGCTGGGGTCTCTCCTGTTTCCTCTTGTGTCTGTCCTGTATGCATCCATCCTTGTCTGTGATATCAGTAGGGACCACATTCTTTTCCTGCTACCTCAATAGGACACCCCATTTCATGTTACAGCATCTCTTCCTACTGCCCCAGCACGTAATAGTGATATTTCAACTTCAATGTCTAAGAATATCTATATTCAGCAAGAAGTGAAGACAATTCAGCTTAGTAAAAGTTCTTTCTTGATGTCGTAACTACCACACACCACTAAGCAGTTTGAATCTTTTCAAAGGAAGTAAAAACTTGGTGTTTTCTGTTTACCCATAAAGTTTCTTCATGAAGATGTTATCACATGTGCATACACTTAGCACATAATTGAATTGATCTAATTTGAATAAGTGGGGCTAAGACCTACAAAAATCTCCTCAGGTTCTCTTTGTAAGCAGTGGAAAGACATAATGCATGACTATTTAAATCTAAAATAAGTATTTATATTACTCCATGTGTTTTGTGCTGTAAAAGCACTGTGTCTCTCCATTGACTTTAAAAGGATGGATAACAGAGCTGAGGTGTCTGGTTCAAAACTGAGCATCTCTCTGTAGACATTCACAATTAGATTAATTACTTTCCATCTGTCATGTTTCAAAGAGAGAAAAGAGGAAGGAGACAGAACTTCCCTTTCAGCCACAACAAAAACAGTTTTTATATATTTAACTTACTACCCTTGAAAATGCTTCCATCAATCACAGAACCATGGAATAATTTGTGTTGGAAGGGATCTTTAAAGGTCACTTAGTACACAACCCCTGCAATGAGCATCACTGCACCTTCAGCTAGGTCAGATTGCTTGGAGCCCCATCCAGCCTGACCTAGCATGTTTCATGGAGTAGGGCACCCACCAGCTCCCTGGACATCCTGCTCCAGTATTTTACCAATCTCATTGTAAAAATTTCTTCCTTATATCTAATCTAAGCCTGTCCTCTTTCAGGTTAAAGCCATTGTCCGATCACTGATGCCCTTGTAAGAAGTCCCTCTCCAGCTCACTCGTGGACCCCCTTTCGGTACAGGAAGAAGCTGTAAAATCTCCTTGAAGACTTTTCTTCTCCAGGATGAACAACCCCTCCAAATCTCTTGGCCTTTCCTCATAAGAAAGGTGCTCCATCCCTCCAATCATCTTTCTGCACAAGGGGTGCAGCTATGGCAAGGCTTTGGCCAGAGGAAAAACCATCAAACTCTTGGTTACTTCAGAATGAATAGATGACAACCAATTGATCCCTGTTTTATTCTGCATATGAAGGATTCCCCTAAAAATACATTTCTATTTGTCTTTTTGTTTTGGTTTGGTTTTTTGTTTTTTGTAAAAGCCTGGCATTATTGGTGCTTAACTTTTGTTATTTTTTTTCTTAGTTGTCTAGGAATGACCTCTGAACTCATACTTTCCATTTATTCAGTCTCTGCTGTAAACTTTCAGTGAATAATCTACAACAATATTTCATGAATGTATATAAGAAAATCTCTTAAGTTGATTGATGTTTTATACTACCATCAATAGAAAAGGGTCACTGGTGCATGATTTTTTAAATTTAATATTGTACTTTCAAGAACTGCATGGTCTTGCTTCTAAATACAGTAACTACGACTACCTACATCTGACATCCTCTTTATTTTTTTTTGCCTATTCCCAACACTGACAGTGTTCATTATCAATAATCTTTTCTTAATGCAGAACATAAAATCTGGAAAAACATTTTTACACTTCTTACCTGTTGGTTTGGGTTTTTTTTTAATTGCCCTTTTAAGGATCCTCTCTTCATCTTGTAATTTTACTCCCAATAAAAATTCCAATTTATATTGATTAGAGTGACAAATTCATTGATGTATTGAACAGTAAAACAGGAACCATAGTGTTAATGGAAGATGTTGTATAACCCCAAATTTTTTAAATTATATGACCAAGTACAACCTCAGTTCTCTACTTTCCTGCATATATTAATGAGTGTTTATGTTTAGACAGTTAACCTTTTTAGCAGGAAAAGAAAATATTTGGAGACAGAAATTAAAAATTCTACTTCTCACAAAATATAAACCAATCTTAACAATAAAACAAAACCCTGGCATTTCAGTTCAAAACTTTATTTCTCCTTCTTGGAAAGCTAAATGACTTCTCATGTTGGACTCAATGATCTCAGGGCTCTTTTCCAATCTAGTTGATTCTGTAATATCAATTCTTACACAATTTATGTTTTCTTGTATTTTATTTTTAAAATTTTTATTACTTTAATTCCTAGTCTTTTTTTTTGGGGGGGGGGGGGGGGGGTGGTTTTGCGTGGCAANGGAGGGGCGGGCCGGGGGGTGTTGTTTTGACGTGCAAATTCTGAGATTTTTTAAAATTAAATAGCTATTTTGTCCAATATAAAACCACATCATAATGCTAGATTCTCAAACAGACTTAAATCAACTGATATATTGTTCTGGACTTAAAATTACATAATTAAATCAGATCCAGTTTGATGTTTTCGACAGTAGGCCTATGGAATTGTCCCCAAAACACTATCTGGAAGTATTGTAGATCTGTGAAAAGGGGATAATTTGTGTCCAAAATAGCACTAATCATACAATTTCTGTTGGTTTCTGCTGCAGTTGTTTCCATCTTCTTTGACTGTTTAATTCAGTTGGATCAATACTCATAAAGAAAAGCTTATCCAGCTGTTTTGACTCTTGAATACACTGAGGAGGTGACCTTGCAAACATAAAATCCCTAATTTCAGAGATATTTTCCCTAAGCTGTTTTATACACGTATACTAAAAGTACAAATTAAAAATAAGATTTTTTTAGAAGTTTCTGAAAACCATAGTAGGATAGATGGGCCTGTCCTGCCTCATCTTCACAAAAAAACCCCTAAGCTGATCCATCAAGCCTTTCTTTCCACACATCTTGCTCACAGAGTGACTGAGAAGGATTGCTATTCACTAAGAAGAAAAAGTAAGTGCTGCTCTCCTCTTGGTTTTCACAAGCCTATCACAAGGTGCTACTTGCCTATTTCATCTATTTTTCAAAGATCTCAGGCTAAAGAGAGCTGCCTCCTTCTCCCAGCAATAAAGACATCAATGTCAAAATGTACATGCTTATAAGCCCCCTTGCAAGAGGCAAATGTTTGTAGAAAAGAACAGTCTACCATTTCTGTGTGGGTTTTGTAATGTTTTTTTTTTTCAAGAAGCCTGAAGGTGTTCACTTCTGGTCCAAGCTGCACAGGGTCCTTGCCCTCACAGCTGCTCCTCCAGCTCAGCAGGCAGCTCATGTGAGGAGCACCAACACCAGAGTGGCAGCCAGAGGTACCTGTGCTGAAGGTGTCACCTGGAGCCTGCTCAGCATGAGCTGCACAAAAGACACAGCAAAAGGCCCTCTGCTGCTTTAGAAATTGTGGATAAAAATGTGTTTTAGTCGAGAGCTATGAAAAAAAGGAGCATCACATTTTACACAATAGATCAGAGAATTTTCCCGTGCTATTACTTCAATAACTTTGCCGTGTCCCTACTTCTGCAAAGTTTAGAATACCCAGTGGTTTTCACTATATCACACAAGTGAATTTGTACTTAATGTAGCCAAATAGCATGATGTGACCTTTTTAATGTGAAACTTTTCTTTGAGTTGATTTTAGAAACCAAACTTCCTACTGCCTAATAAGCTAGTAAAACTTCATTTTCTGTTATAACATTGATTAAATTTTGAATATCTTTCAGCTACAGGAACATATGGTGTAAGTAAAACATGCACAGATTGAAACATTTCTGAGACAAAATTGGTTAGCTAATTTTTTTGAGCATCAGCAACATTTAAACTTCGATTTAAATTATTAAATCTGATATAATTTTTCAGAATAAAATGTTATTTTAGCTTCTTTTTAATAAGATTATTACACCTTTTTTCAACTTCAGTTTTCTTTATGATAAAAATTCAAATATTTTATATATTTAATGAATTAATTTTTAAAGTTATTGGACAGGAGAATTCTCTTATCAAGATCAGATCTAAAAAGCCATCCTAGACGGAATCACATCCCTTAGATACTCTCAAATGTCTTGGGGACAAGGGACATTTCCTTCAGAGACTTTTTCTGACCTTTGACCAAGCATAAAGGCCTGTGACAAAAAAAAAAAAAAGCTGTTCCATGTATATCAAGGAAACTATAAATTATCTTCATAAAAGATTCTTAGAGGAAAAAATAGTGAAATCTCTTGAGTCATGTGATTTAATATTATGATTTAATATAGATCATATAATGAAAGAGGAACTTATATATACTTCTGTGTCTGTGTTTGTGTCCACATGCACTTCTACTTGTCCTGAAGTTTTGTACACAACCAAAAATGCAAATAAATGTCTCAATGATATATTGAGGGAACGTTTTCATTTGTCTCTGAAAATACATATCTTTTTCTCACAGCCATGAGCTGTTCCTTATCAAAGTCAGATCTCCTTTCAAACAATATTAAATAGCGTCAATTCCAATGCCTACCAGTGAAAGGTTAGAGAAGATTAGCTCAGTGATCAGCCCTTTAATCTTTACCTTAACTTCAAATTTTTCAGCTCAAAGATTTTTTTTTCCCTTTAGTATTGGAACTAAATGAGAATTTACTGGGTGGAAGATGTAATCACTTTACCCTGTTTCAGTGAAGTATTTAGACGATGATTTAGAGAACTAATTTAATCAATGTCTGACTGATGTGTCAAAATATTTATTCAAGTGAATGCATCTTGTTTAAAAGGTGAATGTTTACAGGATTGTAAGAGTAGTACATTTAAAGGTTCATTTACTATACCTACTCCCTGATTAAAACCAAAGCTAAAGGATTACCTCCCCATTTTTTTCCTAGTTTTTACAGGAGTAATTAGATTTTCACTAAAAGATTCAAGGAAACAAAATACTTCTTAACTGTTAAAATATAACACCTTGTAAAGATACAGCAGATGTTCAAAATTTAAATATCCTTTATTTTCCAAAATAAATTTCTTTATGGGGATACAAATCACACCCAGTCTAAAACTCAGTATTTAGAGGCTTCTTCAGTGTTTCTGTATTCACTAATTCCCTCAACAAACATTTCTTGTCATAATTTACCATTTCTTAAGAAATATTGCAAGTTTCATTATTATTATTTTGATTACTGCTATAATAAAGAGTTTGACAGACTTTCGATCTCCTGAGTGCTAAGTCTTTCATAACTGGTATGGTATAACAGAAGAAGCAATACCTATGTTTTACAAACACAAGTTAAACTACAGAATATGAATACCAGATTAAAACAGATACAATCCCATAAAAAGCAATTTCAACAATGCAAAGAGATCTCCCATATAAATATTATTACCTGTCTAAGGCAGTATTACTGCATAATTTCAATAAAAAATATAGCAAATATGTAATAAGTAATTTGGAGGGGAAAAAACGGAAATAGGCCAACAGATTATCAAATATGGCACAGAATAATTAAACTGAGTGGTTATGACAATGTTCTGCACCAATACAGAAAATTGGAACATGTGTGTTGAGTATGCAGTCAGCATGTTCGACCCCCTTATGTTCTGAACTTGCAAACATTTCCCCATTGAGCAGAAGGTCTATTTGGGTCTGTTTCACATCCTGATGGTGACATTCTGTGTCATTCCTGGTGTTCATGCCTCTCTTTGGTATTCTTTCACTTGCTTGGGAATACATGCAATTGAAGAGATTGGCCATTTATAGACTCAGCTTTTCCTATTATTTGGTAGAGTTTTTGGACAGAAATCCAGGAGATTTTCTTCTTTTTGTCTACCAGTTGTTGAGCATCTGGTAGCAGAGATAGTTGACTGCTTCAGGCCTCAGTCTAGAGAAAATCACAGTTTCTTTGACAAGCAAAAAGTGATACAGATCTCTGTGCAGAAGTGTTTACCAGGGAATGTTGGATTTGGAGCAGAATGAATAAGAATACCAGTGGGGACATTTATTTTTCCACCCCAGAATTGATAAATTTTCATTCTTTCATTCATTTTAGCTAACTGTTGAATAACTTCCACTCATATCTGCCTAAACAGGTTTGACACATTATTAATCTGTCACTGATGATATCTAAAAATGATTAAATTTAGGTAAAATTAACTAATTAACTTTTAATTCTTGAAATTAATTTAAAATGGAAAATTGCTTCAACAGCTAGTCCACAGGAAAAAAAAAAAAAGCCAAACCAAAACTAAACCAAACCAAACCAACCAACCAACCCCCCACATCTAAAAAAATTCAAAAAATCCACCAATCAGGCAAACAAGAAAAAAGCCCCAAGGATAAGCCCAAAAAGAATTTCTAAGCATTCCACGAGAAGTATTTTTTTTATTATTATTATTTTTTTAACTCTTCGCTATTGGCAAGCATTTCAATTAATTTTCAGGAGTGTTTGCAATACCCTGTAAAATTTGCGAGCATGCAAATTTATCCATCAGTTTACTGCTTTAATCTGCAGATAATGTCTTTTGAAACATGCAGGAAAACCTACATAAAGTGCTAAATCAAGTACCACGAACTGAAGAATTTATTATAGGTGCTTGCTGTCAGGAACTAATTTGTTCACCTGCTATCCAGTAACCATTTCAGTGTAGTCCTATCCCTCTGTATTACTCCAGAAATCTTTCAGGTGTCATGTTGCATTGGTTTAGCACAGATGGTAAAAACCAATTAGTGATTGACTTTGCAATTGACAACCAGATAAGCCAATTAAATATAGGTATACACCTCTGTCTCCCTGATCTTCAGCTTTCTGATGTTCGCATTTTTGCAATGGAGTTTCTTACAGATTTTCATGTAAACAAGTAATGTTATTGTAACTGTTCCTTTTTGTTTTCATTCCTCTCTCTAAGGAGGAGACAAATGACTGACTGCTAGTTTGGCCAGTGAGGTTGGAGAAGCGGCAACCTCATCCTCCAACCCATGGTCATTGTCAGAAATCTATATAAGAGAAATAGAAAAATAAACTTCCTTCTCTCTGCCCTGACAACTTGCTGTGTGTGTGTTGCTCATTTCATGTCCTATAATGACACACCTCTGGGTCACACATGGAAGCCTGGGGAACTCCCTTTTTCTTCCAGATTTCCAACAGGTAACACGGAGGCTGGCCAGGCCCCACTGCTTCCCTCTCCTGGGGGATAGCCAGCCGGCGGGGAAGGGGGAGGCTGCACCTTAACATCAGCTAATTTTAAAGTCTGCCCCAAGCAGGCCAAGCCAGGAGAGAGGTCCACAAGGCCCCCTGATAACAGCTATGGGGCTGGTTGGGTCAATTATCACCAAGAGGTGGGCTAAGAAGCATTTTATAGCATTTTTAATCCCTGACTGCCCAGCTCCTCCCAGCTCCAATCTTTTGGTGTGTTTCCCCCTCCTGGGTGAGGCCTTGAAATCTGACACCCAGATTCCTGAGCCAGCAGCCAGGAGAGAGGACCTGGGCCAGATTTCACTCTTTCCTGACACAGATGAGACCTTTTAAAAACTCTAATCCTCCTTTTGAGTAAAAGGAAAAGGACAGAGTGAAACATAGAGAAGACATGGCATGAGACAGAAGTCAGATGGAGAGAGAGTGAAAGATTAATTGGAGGAAGGATGGAGGAATTGCCTTGCTGGCTGGACTTTTCTCATGATACAATGGAGAACGGACTATTTCCTGTAACATATGAATGCTGTTTGGGAGGATGTATGGGTCTAGCTTGTGGACTGATATAATTGAGATTTAATGGAGAATTTTGAACAGAAGAAGGAAAGTGATATGAGGCCCTTCGCTCCTAGGGAAAAAGGAGATCTTTAGTTTTAAAGAGGGATATGGAGCCCTTTGCTGCTAGGGAAAAAACAGATCTCTAGTTTTAGAGATGAAGATGATTTTGGAGATGGAAGAAGAGAATCTTTGTTTTGTACTAGAGGAGGCATCCTTAAACGGTACCCTAAACAAGCAGACATGACCCATAAGCAGTGTCGGGAAAGCTGCTAATGGGAGGAACTTCACAAAGGCGGCTGCTTTTGTGAGAGTTGGGAACCACAAGAGAACTGTCCTAGGCTGTCAGTGGGAGAAAGTTCCATGGTAAACTAAGAGAGACTCCTTTCCTAAAGAACTGATGAAACATTATTTTTAGACAGTGAACCAATTGAAAATCACAAGTTTTGTCTCTTTGTTTGTGGGAAAGTGAACATTTTGTGGTGGGAGGAAGAGTGTTTTGAAAGTTTCATTTTTTTGATTCTTTTTATTCTTTTAGTGTGTGTGTTAATACATCTATTTGTTTACTTTTAAGTTGGGCCTGTTTTGCCTTTTTCTCCTAATCCTATTTCACAGCAGAAAAGACACTTAAACCACTACACATGTGAATCACTGTGATATTATGACATGGGGGGGGAAACCAACCCTACGTTTCTGACAGCAGTTGACTCACCTGAAATTTTATATTCTCCACAAATCTCAATAAAGTGCTTTCAACAGTTGTCAACTACCACATGGTGTTTTCTTCACAAATAGTTGCTTTGGCCATTAGTAAAACATAAAATATTTATCACTCCTTATACTTGTGAAAACAACAGAAAGCCTTTAGAAGAAAATCTGTAAGGAATTTTCTTATTCTTTAGTCCTGTCTCTAAAAGATTTGATTTTTCTTTTATACATATATACATGTTTTTATAAAATAAAAACTCTTATATTTTGTCTTTACAAGTGAGAGGAAGGATTACTGAAAAGTTTTTCAAGTGAATACTTTGGGAAAATTAAATTTCACATAAAGCTTGTTGAAAACTAATATCACTGGGTGAAACAGACTTTGGTGCATAGTCTTCAAAAAGCATCACCAATATCTAAGGAAAAGATTTAAAATTCATCTTTTACTCAATTTTCGTTATTGTTTACACGGTACTGTTCCCTCGGAACTGCATAGGATAAAACAGTAAATGGAATAAATTGAGTACTATGTAAGTGAAATAATCTCTGTGCTGCCAATCAGCTCAGATTTACCTTTATCTAAGGTGAGAGAGGTCAAATTCTAGGCTAGCTGAACAACACTTTTAATTAAATGGATATTAAAGAGCTTTCATCAGACTTTATAATTTGACTGTCTATTGTGTGATTAAGCATTCACTTACACTCAGTCTTATTTCAAAGATTATATCAGCAGAAAGTGGGAAAATGTAGTCTTTTTGCTCAGCAGTCACTTAAGAAAAAAGGCTTCCCCCAAATCAACCAAAACACAGAATGAACTTGGAATTTTTGAATAATAAACAGGAGGTTCCTTACAACCCTGACATGAAAAGCACTGCAGACACTGGTGTTACATCAGTCCTTCCTAACTGTCTTGAAAAATATGTGTCACGTTACAAAGAAAACAGCTCACCAGCTGTTTATGTAAAAATTATTTGAAGAAAAACAAGCATGGCCATATGGCACTTAAGCAATGCAGTGGGAGCATGGAGAATATTTTCTGTAGATTGTAGTAGATAATAGTCATGCTAAGTAGGGTGTCAAATATTGATGACACATTGTATTAATAGTTAATCTCTCCTTTTATCCTCTAAGTGCCTACATTTCTCAGCAACTTGTATGCTGGAAAAAAAATTAATAACTTATTATTATGAAGAATTCAACTTTATGGAATGACAAAATATTTAATGTACTGAAGAAGTCCCAAACATTTCCCAATTCAAAAAAATATTGTGCCTTCATTTGAATATCATCACGACATTTCATATTAATATAAACACTACGCTTAGAGTTACCAGTATTTTTCATTTGTGGTTTGTTTATTTTGGGGTTTTTCAGAGCATATATGGTTCTGCATTCATATTTTGACCTTGATAATTTGTTTCCAGGTGACAAAAAAATCTTCCATTTACTCCTGAAAAAAGAGCCAAAATCTGAAAATCTAAGTTGTCAATAAGGTTCTGCAAAGATTTGTCAATCCTAAATGCATGTATCAAAGATCTTAACAAGGTTAAATCCTAGGCAAGCCTAGAGCTACCAGATAAAGGATTAAAACAGAGAAGAAAAAGAGCAGCTTGGCAAGAGCCAGTGCTAAGATGCCAAGCTGGAAAGTGAAGCACCGTGGAGGAGGTGGGTGCAGGGAATCAAGATGAGCAAACTATTAGGGAGTGCTTTTTAACAGCTTGTGTGTGTTTATCCTTAAGTACATGTGAGCACTCACTTTGCTTCATTTCAGTATTGTGTACTTTTAAATATTGATACAGACTGAGATTCTCTCCACTGGGAAGAGACACTGACACGGATTCACCTGACACAGACCTATAGGTCATGGGCTGTGAATTTTGGTGAGGTGCCTCTATTCTATTATGATAAACGCCCCCATGTTCCCTCTCTTTTAGGCTATTTTCTCACAAAATTAAAACCATAACAATGTGAGGGTTTTTTTCCCTATCGTTGGTTAGAGAAACAATATATTCACTTTCCATGCGTTGTAAAATGC
>VWYP01017917.1:0-41019 GCA_013400435.1 Pycnonotus jocosus | reverse complement strand
GTTGTTGTTTTTTGGGGGTTTTTTGGTTGTTGTTTTCTTTTTTTTTTTCCCTGTCATGAGGCACTTTTACAATTGGAATAGAAGAGTTTTGCACAGATAGAAATAATACATTTTCCACAATGGTATATAATCCAATGATATCAGTTAGTCTTAAAGGAGTTTGATGGAATGGTCAAACCTTAGTAAATGGCCTGAAGGTAAATAAACTCAAGTGGGAACTGGACTCCTGAATCAACAATCTTCCTCTGAGACACAGAGTAAGTGAAGATAGACTAATTGGCTTGCAGACTAGGACATTCTGCTTTCTCCATGGAGTAAATCCTATTATGGTTATTATATCCATCTGTTAAGTGGTTGTATTTTTGCCTGCTGAAAAAAGAATGTTCTGAGTTATACTCAGAGAATAGCTTCTGTTTTCCTTCTGCAAAGGATTCCAGAGGTTTCTCTCTTTCACAGAGGATGTCAAAAACTTTACCTCTCACTGCATCAATCCAAACCCTGAACTGATTGTTCTGGTCTGTGAATAATACAGAAGACATGTCTGAAAAAAATCCCCAGTAATATAGTACTGTGGACCATTCTGAATTTATGTATATTTTATAGCTGCTTGCTATTACAGACACTTAACTTTAATGTTCAAGAGGTTCTTCTGGCCTGTCTTTTCTTCTCCAATCCTATATTGAATAATGCATATGATGTGGATGGAAGCATGTGCGTCATATCTGACTTTTGGTCATGTCACCCACATATAATTGAAAACTGCTTATTTTTAAGATTACTAATGAGAATTCCTTTTCAAATTGCATGATTTTTCAAAACCAATGCACTTTAATTTTGGTAGGTTCTAGTCCAGCAAGGGTACTTTGTAGCACTTATCAAACAGGTTTATCTCTAGCTTCTATCTATTCATTTAAAGGTACAATTGAATTCAATCTCCTCTACCTTAACACAAGTACTGAGGAGTGCTAGCTTGACAAGGTGTTTCAGCCATTTCTTCCCTAATCAATCATATCCTTACGCAATAAATTTGACTGAAAGGTTTTTTCAGATTACTCTTGACATCTTGAAATCTTTAAGGACCAGTACTAAAACACCACTAGTAACAAACATGTCCAAGCTCGTGGCAGTGAGTTCATGGTATGTCCTGACCTTTCCTTGAGCTTTCTTATCAATTCACATAGAGCTCTCCAGAAAGCTTCAACTGTTGACAGCCTCTGCTCCTGTCAGAAGCCAAATACCACACGCTCATCGTGCATCCACCTGTGTATGTTGGTTTTACTTCATGGGCAGCAGTACAAGTACCTAAATATCAAATGCATCTTCATTTTAGATCAAATCCAGAGGCATAATGCTGAGTTTAAGGATTAGTTATTTAACTCCCTGATCTACTTTCACTACACTTATTTATTTATTCACAGAACTGTTGAGGCTGGAAGGCATCTTTTGAGATCATCTACTCCAATCTTGTGCTCAAGCAGGGTCAGCCAGCACTTACTGACAAGGACAGCCTTGGCACAGTAGTTTTCATTTAAAAAATAGAGATTAAAAAGTATTTAACTTTGGAGCACTAAGCTAAAGTCTTGCAATAGTTGACTGAAAATTAGCACCTACGGTAAATACATGACTGTCTGTATATTTTGCATGTTTTTATGAATAATTCTAAAGAAATAGTGTATTTGCGTCATCCAAACTGTAACTATGTATTGATTTCTTTTCATTATGTTTCTAAAATATTTTAAGTATTCCTTTTTTAATAGAAATTTGCATTTGAAACATTCTGTTTAGTATTTCCTCAGTTTTGTGAAAGTGTATTCGTTTCTACTGTTACCGTATCAGTGCCTGAAATTTATTTTTGTTGAAATCTGGTTCATGCCAGAGAAAAAGACGACAGAGGATTCCATCTTTTTGATCATATTATCCTTCCCTCACATTCTGTTGTTATCCTCAGGGCTCTTAATGATGTTAAAAGGAAAGAACTGGAGGCTTTGTTATGCTCAAGAAACTGCATTTCAGTTCCCAGTGCTGCTGATTGTGTCAAGTTTTGTCAGCTCTAATTAGAAGTGATCCCCCAGATTCCAGGTAAGGATGCCACCCTTTATAGTGGCTGCCCATGTGAGAGGGAGAGATTGCTCAGCTGAGTTGTCTGACAGTGCCAAACCTTTATGTGGCATTAGCAAAGATCTTCTGGCCTGCAGCACAACTGTAGTCTCTTGAGGTCACCATTAATATGTCTGTGTGGGTTTCAAATGTAGGACAAGAAGTAAAGAAAATGTGAAGGTTTTACCTCAGAAATATTTATTTCTGGGAACAGTGAAGATATGCAATATGTTTTGTCCCTCTTTCAACTATCAATTTATAACATGATTCTTTCATTAGTTAAATACATCTCTAAACAAGCAGATTCTTTTACATTCCCTCAGTATTTCTTCAGTACTTTCTCTCTAAACATTCTACATTAAAAATGACCGAACTTGTTCTCTAAACCTGTTATGAATCATTTGGCATAAAATAAGCATTTAAAAGTCATAATAAATATAGAGAAATATGTCAAAGCTGAAATATGCCAGATTAACTAATTAAATTCTTCATAATGTGCGTGATTAATGGAAAAAAGTTCATTGTTTTTTCTTTCTTCTTTTATTTTTGTAAGTTGCTGAACCATATTTTTTCAGTTCATTGTCCTGCTGTTTCTCAGATTTTGAACAGTAGAGAGATATGTTTGTATATAACAAAACTTTTGACCTAAGAAAAGGCTGAGGAAAAAAAAAGGTTCTCTTGATAAATAGACTTTTCTCAAAACTACATTAATTTGTCTACTAGTATCTGCTTTTGTTAGCACAAGGGAGAATAAATTGGAGATAAAAGGGTGCCAAAATACTTGATGGGACATGTCTGTATGGGATGTGCAGTGAAAGGAGATTCCATCTATTTCAGGCATTATCATGGCATACAAAGAATCAGCACACCCTAAAACGTGAACTGCTACATTATGAGCTTTTTGAAATTGTAATATCCCAGATAAAGGAATCAAAGTCATGATGTGCCACAGTTGTCTGCCTGATAAATACTCTAGTGCAGGAAAATTCACATGCCTACACTTGAGTACTCCTGTTCCCAAACAGACAAGAAGCCAAATGTCAGCAAAATCACACTAAAAATACAAAAGCAAATTGCAGAGGATGACTCTTCTGGAAAGATTCTCTCCCCCTGCATCTCCAACAATTGGATCTCTAATTATATCAGACTGTAAAAGAATAAACTTTGAGACATCAAGGTTTCTCAGTTTGATATCTGTGTGGAAACTGAGAAAAAGCAAATGTAATCCACATCATTCCAGTGTTCATGCACTCACTATGTCGTGTATTATAACACCTACCTCATTAAATGGGTCTGCTGTGTCCATCCCTACCATTCTTTCTGTGAAAAGGCAGCTCAGACTTTCTTAAGGGGAAAAAAATAATAGAGAGCAAAGAACATCAAGGAGAACAAAGTGCAGACACGCAAAGAAACATTTTGAACTGCTGTAATTTATTACATTTTAAATCAATATTATCTTTTCACTGTAGACTTTGGTAACTAATAGTCAACAATTTCCATTTAGTTAAATTGATCACCATTTATTTTTCCTATTGAACTGCTTGGCAATAGCTTTTTTTTCATAGCCATTTTTTGACAGTTATATCCTCCCAAGCCATTGAAGTCAGAGGAAACAATAGATGAAACAGTAGTACTGTAGAGTAAACTCACGTTTAACGCTATTCCTGCCAGCTATTCTGCCTAAAAACCCTGTACAAAAAGGCTGATGATTTTTTTTAAAGAGGCTGCTCTGCCTTGTGAAAGATAATTTGCTCTGATTATTTCCCAGCCTCTTCAAGAGACCAAGAAAAGACAAAGTCTTGGTGTCACAGCTGTTACTCATATTAAAGCACTAAAGACTATCAGCAGTGCCTGAGAGTCATTGACATCAAAGTTTCTCAGTAGATCAAATTACATTCTAACTTATGTTTGATGTTTATTTTGAGGAAAATCAGAACAAGTGAAACATTACTGGGTAAACCTAGACAGACAAAAGTCAAGGAGATTGGAATATTTCCAACAGACAGACTGTGTTTTGTAGTGTTTTGTTAGCAGTCTTACTCAAAAACAGAAACCTTCCTCAGATGTCAAGACTGTCAGGCAGAAAATTGGTCAGAATATTCAGGTCAAGTTATTTGTTTCCTTTCTAAGATGCACTCCAACAGACTTCCTCACCACATTATGAGCAGCACCTCCACCTAATGTGCCTTTACATTAATGGTCCTCTTACTTACACAGTGCCCCTTACCAAAAAAAAAAAAAAAAAAAAAAGTTTAAGACCCAGAGACAGGAGGTCATTTGGGCAATATTGATCAATAAGGTCAATATTTCCCTTGAAAACAACATTCATAAGGAATTCTAATACCTGCAACAGGTACAGGCAATTCAGCACTTAGAAATAGGTTAATAATTAGATCGAACAGGTACATTACTGTATTGAAAGTAGGGAATGATATTTCAAATATGACAGTAGAAAAACAGTAGCAACATATTAAAGTAGTGATATTTAAAACAAAAAAATGTACCCAAGAGTGTATTAAGATGCCGCTAAGAAAACTTGTGCTTCCTATAATCTTGGAAGGAGAATTCAAGGATTCATCTTTAGGAAATTATTATGTTACTCTTACCCAATAAATTTATTTGTGTATATTCTCTTAAACCTTGGATTACAAGTTCTATAGGAAATACATTAAAAAATGAAGCATATACTTTAAAACAAATGTGTTATATGACAGATGTTTCCTCTTAATTGTATAAAATGGAATTAACACTGTACTTCTCTGAAGAGAAAATTCAAGCCCAGACTCCTCAACAGAACATCTGTGTTGTTTTGGCACTTTGCTATATGAAATGAAAAATAATTTCACACTCCTAGTACAAGCAGGTTTCATCAATATACAAAGCATGATGAAGTTGTTAGCAGCAACTTTGGCTTTCTTAAAAGTATTCATGTTAAAGATCCCAGCTCATATTATACTTTTCCTGTGTTCTGAAAGGATGAATCAGGATGTGGGTCCAGCACAGGAAAGCAGAACCAAACCCAGTAGGAGTATTTTTGTATTTTGTCCTAATCTACTCCAGTGTGTTAGATTAGAATAATTTTGTTAATCTCACCTGGCAAATTAGAATTGTGGAACAGAATAAAAACCAAACTGCCAGCAAGCCCTAAGAAAAGTAAAAATGTACTTTATATACAATATAAAGAGAGCAGGCTGGGGGTGCATATGGAGCTGGGAGGGGACACAGATGGGACAGCTGACCCCTGTAGACCAGAGAGACATCTCATACCCTATGGCCTCATGCTCCACAATAAAAGCTGGGAGAAATATAAAAGGGGAGGATTCAGAGTTACAGTGTTTATTATTATTAGTTGTTTACTATTGTTAGACATTTATTTGTTATTGAACACTTATTATTAGTAGATATTTAGAATAAAGAGTCAACAGGGAAAAGGCCTTGTCAAGCCTCTAAAGGGGGGAAATGATGCCTTATGTTTTAGCTTTCATGTTTTTTAGATTTTGTGCTGCCTAGGAGTGCAGTTCTGAGCCTCATATTAAGTGTTGATAAGTTCTCTGCATAGAGTAGGGAGACAAAACTAATCCTTTCCTATATGGAGACCAAGGACCATTACAAATTTTCAGGCCCAAAAGCACAAACAACGGTGGACTGAAGAGAGAAAACAAGAAGGATGTGGTCTCATAACCTGAAGCTGTAACTGGACAATTAAACCCCAATATGCAAATGGACCAAAACTTATAAAAAATGTAAGACCTCATGACTGGCCAGTCATTTTGTGACCATTCTTAGTCCACCCTGGGTGTAGCCCTGGTCAGGCCCTGTCCTGCTCAATGTGTATCCTGGAGGCCTTTCAATAAATACCTACTTTATTCTCTAGCTCTGTCCAGTCTCTGTTTCAGGTCAGCCTTTCCCAGGCATCATTACCAAATATTATGTGAGGGATCCTGGCTTCCATGGAGATGGCTGAACACCTCCCTGCCCATGGGAAGCATGAATGAATCCCTGTTTTGCCTTGCTCGTGCATGCAGCATTTCCTTTGCACATTAAACTGTCTTTATCTCAAAGCACACGTTTGCTCAAATTTGCCCCTCTAATGCTCTCCCCAATCTCAGCAGAAGGGAATGAGCAAGCAGTGGTGCGGGGCTGACCTGTCTACCAAAGTTAAATCCCAGGCAGATGGGAGGAATTAAATTAAGTATTGCAAAAATTTAAACTTTAATCCATCCCATTTTAATATTAAAGTTCTAAGAAACCCTTAAATACATAGGATTTTCCATTAGTTTTAAAATCTATAGAGTGTAGGGATTGATAACTTTATACATATTTAGCTAGACTGAAGTTTTCACAGTTACATTATAGGAAAAGAGATGTTCCAAACAAAATTGTTCACCCAAAGAAAGCAGCTCTGTCAGTTGAGTTTTTTCATCCTTTTAATTGCAAAAGATGTTGTTGGTACAATAAACCAAAAAAACCCATCTCTGACACAGTAAAACAAAGTAAGGGGTTTGTGCTTCAGGGAGCAGTTTTAAAGCAAGAATTCTGTAGGCACTGGAGAAATTCTCAAGTTGGTCATCGCAATTGTTTTCACCTATCAAGCTACATTTTAAAAAAATCCTAGTAAAATTAAATACTTAATAAAGAAGTCATCATTTTTATGTCAGATGAGATGGAAATTAATGAAAGTATAGAATTAATAAATGTCTAGTAAAAGCCATCATATACAAATAACAGATCGAGGGTATGTTGGATTCTTTTAATACTAATTGGATTTTGATTTTTTTTACCACTATTCCACTATGATACACACAGAATTTGAAATTTTAAAAAATTGGTTTTCACTTAAAAAACCTCCACAATTTCTGCAATTTTAACTTAACAAGTTTATATGTGACAATTTGAAATTTGGCAAATATTTCATTGAACAACTATAGTCAGAAAAATTAAAACACTGATAAATTTGGGCTGTTTTGATCATTCAGTCCTCCCAATTGCAGCTTCTCTTTGGCATTCAACTTTTCCCACCACTGTCTCAATTTAATAAAACCCATTTTTATTCCTCATTGAAAAAGTAACAACTTGTAGTGGAAAAGCTGATATATGATAGTTAAAATAAGTTTCTTAACAACAGTAATTAAATAAATATTAATACTGTTTAATGTGGTAGTAGTTTCTTACCATCATTTGAGCAAAGAATAATTGCCTAATAAATAACCTTCTGGCACTTCATCTGTGGTGTTGAGTTGGTTTTTTGGAGGAGTTGTTTGTTTGGTGGTTTGGTTTCTTGTTTTAAAATAAATATACATATATATATGCTTTGAGTAGTTGCAGTTGTATTTCTTTGCAAGACCTCTTTTTAGATCTTGCACTTATGGAATACTTTTTGATGTTTACATCTTCCTTCCTTTCCTTCATGGCATTTATTTCCTAATTCTTTCCTGCAGAGACTATGCTTCATCATAGTTATATGAAGCAAAGCTTGATAACTGACAGAACTGGTTGGTGTCACTCATAGAACTCAGAGCACTGAGAATTTCATTGCTAATCCAGCCTTATTTTGGCCACAATTAGCAAATGGCAGGTTTCTTCAAAGACTGGAGGAACTCTCTGCAGAAGCTGGGCAGCAATCTTTCCAAACATTTAGTGCAACCTTGCTGAATAAAGCAGTCTCATCTTCTGTGGTCAATCAGAAAATGTGGCATTTCTGTGGCATCCAAAAAAGAGAAATGAAGCTAGTGAAGGATCTAGAGAAGTCCTGTGAGGGGTCACGGACAGAACTGAGGAAAGAAGGTTCAGAGGGGCTGTAATTGTTTTCTGCAGCTACTTGAAATCAGGTTATTGTGAGGAGGATGATGGCCTCCTCTCCCAAGCAGCAAGAGACAGGATGAGTAAAAATGCCCCCATGTTGCACCAGAGGAACTTTACACTGGATATTAGGAAAAAAGTTATTCACCAAAAGGATTAGTAAACACTGGAAAAGGCTGCCCAGGGAAGTGATGGAGTCACCACTCTGGAGGCATTTAAAAAACCTGTAGATGTGGCTCTTTAGGGACATGGTTTAGTGGTGGACTTGGTAGTCTTTTGTTAAAGGTTGGATCTAACAGGTGTTTTCCAACCTAAATGGTTCTAGGATTCTATAATCTAGAAGCTTTCAAGCTTTGCATAGAAAATTAGTTTTTACTCTTTCTTTATTTAACCTGGTTTGAGCATAATGTAGGAATGTAAACCTTAAACCATAAATCTTCGGTTCATCCAAACTTGCTTGTGTCATTTTATGTCCGTACTAGTAAGTGTGTGTCCCCAAAGTCATCTGTAAGGCAGAACTGAACATAATTTCTCAAAATCCATGACGAATTTAGGTACACTTCTTCCTTTTACTAAATATACAGTAATAATACTTTCTAATAAGGTTAATAGAAAATCTGAGACAGTTAGTAGGAACAAAATATTGAAGTAATTATTATTATAATTTCTGAGAGGATTTATACCCTTTATGGGACTGACTATATGTATTCAAATCAAGTGAATATTTTCAATGATATCTACAGGAGCAGAGCAAACCTCCTCTATGAATGTCATACTACACCGACAGAGAAATTAGGAGAAGTGTGAAAGTCTTGTTGACCTCTGTGATCTTGTGTCTTTTGTTTAGTTTTGATGAATATTATTAAGGATTTTTCAGAGAAAATTATGTTCTGAACTTATGGTACAAGAAGAAGGCATTTGAGATTGATAAAGCAATGAGTATATATAAGAAAGGCTTCTGGGCAATTTTCAGTTGCACTCTGGGCAATTAGACACCCACCTTTAATTAAAAGTCAGTGGAGCTTAGTGACTAAGTACCATTCATGAATTTCAAAGTATCATTTAATTGATAGAGTAATGAATTTAAAAAAAAAAGGGAGAGAGGGACCACATTTGAGTTGAAACGAGTAGATTTCTCTGAGTCTGAAATGTTTAGACTGAAAAAGTGTCATTAAAATATTTCTGTAAGGCAGATTAAGAGAAGAACAGGCTAGTGCAGAATAAAATAGAAAAGAAATGGAGCAGTTGAAGTTTCTGGTTGATTAGAAATCTGTCACTGAGCAGCAAACTGTGCTAGGACTTTTATGCGAACAGTAAGATAATGGAGTTCGAGTTGCTTCTTCCCTCCTACTTCATTGCGCTGCACGAAAGAGAAGACTCGGCATTTTGGGTGCTGGGGAGAAAATGTTGCAGCTCCAAGCAATGAGAGGCCCTGCATGGGGGACAGGGCCACAGAGATGGGGAGAGGCTGATGGCTGAGGCTTGAACAGCACATTTTGGGAAAGACAGTGGCCATCGAGCCATGTGCCAGTTGCCTCCTCCCTTTGAGGCTGAGTCTGTCTCACCACAACTTACCCCAGGGTAAGCAGACCTTCAGTCTGAGCACCAGAGCATTGAAAAGTCACAGGAGGGTTGTGGGAACTGACAGTGGTCAAAGAGGAATTTCTAGGCTTCAGGCAGCCTGTGAGAAGCTTACTTTCTCACACTGGCCTGTGGTTGTGAGGAGGAATCAAAAACAATGTTTGGAAGGTGAAAAACCATTAGCAGGTGTTTTTTCTAACTTGTTGTTTACTTGTAAGAATGGTTGAGGGGTGTTGTTCTAAATGACCAATAATATTTATTGTACTAAAACACTGTATAAAAACCATGTGCCTTTTAATAAACATTGCCTTTTAAACCCTCCAAGACAATTTGGAGTATATGGTTATTAACGCCATCCCAAATTTAATAATGATAGAGGGTAAGTGGACATTCTTTTCTAGTGGGTCCTCCCCACACCTGAAAGGCAAAGGGGAAGACTAAAAGTATAGACAGCGATAAATTCAGTGCCCCCAACTGCTGACAACTACACAAGCACATGTACATATATAAAAAAATCTATTCTCTAATTTATGTGCTGCAGTTCCAAGCAAATGAAACCTTAGTAAACAGTAAAGGCTTTGGAAAGGATTTTGGAAATCATTGATATAGGCCATTCCACTTCCTGGAATATATTTACTGTTTCAAGAAATAATGTTGCTGAAGGTGCTAAGAATCACCAAAAAACAGGACTGGAAGGAAATTCAAGAGACCATCTCATCCTACCTTCTGGCCTAAGGCAAGATAAATTCTACCTAAACTGTTCCTAACAGGTTTGTCAAAGATATTCGTAAAAACCTGCGGTGATAGAGACTTCAGAGCATCCCTTGGCATTGTGCTGATAAAAGTCCTTCTTTAATATTAGAAGTATTTTGTAATGGGTTGGCATATCTACAAGGAAACTATTAAGTTATGTGAAATAGAAACAAATATATTAATAAATAACTATGAGCTATTTTCCAGCCATATTGATTTTTTTCTTCCATTTGAATGAATAAAATGCATAAGATTTTACAAGAGGCATAATAAGTAGTCATTTTTATCATTTAATAAAATAATTTCTTTTACTGTATATATTTTAGTCCATTCATTAAACCTTATACAGATTCTAGATTATCAATAAAAGACATATAAAGGTACTATGGGGTAATTGATTCAGCTTTGACAGCTAATAAACTTGATATGAAATAAATAACAGCAGCAAAATTCATCTGTTTAATAGCAGTTCTTTATTTTTATGAAAAATCTTTTCATTTTTTTTTAAAAAATCAAGTATCAAATTATTTCAAGTAGAAGCACTTCTTTTGAGCATTTAGAATTGTTTAGAGCTGTGCATGTAGGTGTTCACACAGACAATTTATTAACTGATGTTGCTAAGACTGCATGCATGAGCAATGGTTGATGAAATCCATGAAAAAATGTAGTGTTTATGTTAGAGAATTCAACCCTGCATGTATTTATATTAATGAATGCAGGAAAATTACTTATGAAATGTGAAATCCTTTGGTGCTTATCTTCTGAACACTGAAACTCACTTAGGGCTCTACATTTACTGAAGAGAGAGTTCACTTACACAGCTATTCAAACTTGTCTTTTGATTCTCTCTTTGAGGTGTTGACATTTTGCAGAGTGATGTGTGTGTCAGAGTTAATGCTCTCAATTTTAGCTTCTGATGGTATCTATTATTGATAACCTTGGTGGGAGAAATACAACAAATAGGATTTGCAGCCTTCTTTAGTCTGGATTTTTGCTTAGATTTGCTAAATATATATATATAAAAATTTGACAATTAAAAATTTCAAAGAAACAAAAATTTAGAGAATCATTTGCTCGGGTAATGCTGAGATATTTATAAAAGGTCCAAGAAAAATTGAGAACGTAAGCATTTGGTGGATTTATTTCATAGTGATTTTCCTCAGATTTTGTTGATCTAGGAGGAACTTCTGCACAGGAGTTGAAAGAACTAATGTAGGTGCATAGAATTATAAAAGAAGGCTTAATAACCAGGTCAAGTTTCATTTCATGTTACCTGAAATGGTCGTGTTTCTGTCTCAAGATGTACTGAAGCAAAAACAGAAGTCCTGATTGAACCAGCAATGGTGATAGAATTTCAGAATGCATTTAACCAATATAATCAATGTATTGATTATATATAATGCATATCACCAATATAATCGGAAATATTAATCTGGCTATCCATTATAGCTTAGTTTTCAAAGATGGTGGCCACTCTTACTCCAAATTAAAACACAGGGAAACAATAGGTGTACTTTAAAATTTTTGAAGTGAGTCAGGATTTTTATGGTGGACATTTGAAACTGTGGAACTCAGTCTTTTTCACCCCAGCTTTACATGTTTCAGATTAGATTCTTTCAGAAATCTCAAGCAGTCTCTGTGATTATTTGGGAACACAAGATTTAAACTCAGTTTCCATGCATTGATGTGAATGCCACCAATTCTAATGCTACAATAATGCTACAGTAGCCATTCAATTATTATAGTGTATATTTACTTGAGTAAGTAGTGAGAAAGTATTTTTAAAAGCAGAAAAATATAAAGTCAAGTAACAGAAATTCAATATTTTAAAAAGAAACTCAGTGTAATCAAATGTTCCTGGGTTTGAATACAGTGAAAGATTTACTTAGTTAATAACCAATTTAGTTGCTCTCAAGGTAGCATTAAGGTAAAAGTGTTTACAAAAAATCTGAGATTTTTTATGTTAAATTAGAACAAAAATACATAAGCTATATTATTTTTCTTGGAACTTTGAACAAAAGAGTGCTTGTGCTTAACAATTATTTTCATTTTACTAAAAAATTGAAAAGAGGAAAAAACCCCTTTTTTCCATAGAAGGGTGTGTGACTGATATGTTTTATACAGAAGAACAATTACAAGAATAAGTATAATGTGAAGATAGAAAAGGTTTTGCTCAGTTTTGTAGAAGAAAAATTCTGAGTGTTCATATTCCTTTCCAAAAATTCCATTATATATTTTTATTTGTATCTTTTTCACCACATTTATGTATAAAACCATTTACTTTGCCTGCTATTCTTTGCGGTTTTTAGCATTCACATATTGGGGCTTGTGGACAAGGTTTCTTAAGCCTCTTGAATTATTATAATTTAGAGCACAAAGAGAATGTCCTTAAATATAAGTTATGTAGGGTTTTGGATTATGTAGTCAAATACTGGGTTTGAGTATTGAATTCAGTGTTGTATGGAGACAAGACATGGCAAAATTTAACTTTGTGAGATAACCGTTCCAAAGGGGAATTTAAAACAACAGATGATAATGAATGGCAAGTAACAATGCAAATTAAAATTTCCTAATGAAACATAAGGTAATTTAACTTCTTGGACTCAGAACACCAGCTAATTAAAGATGTGTATAGAAGAAATTAAGTTGGAACAGAATTGCATACCCTTAAACAAAAATAGGAAGGAAGAAAGAACAAAGAAAAATAATTAGAGGGTTCTGATCCAATCTGATATATTTTAAATAAGAAGAAATGTTTTCTAAATGAAAGTAAGAGACACCCAAATACACTGATGGCAGGGAAAATAAAAGGAGGAAAAATGCTTGCAGAACAGCAAAAAAAAAAGTGAATGTCTCTTGAGACAGTGAAGGGAAAATCAGAATAGAAATCACTGTCTAGAGACACTCAAATAATAAAGAAATCAGTGGTTTATATCAGAAGCCAAAAATGTGTGAAGAGGAGAAAAATATAGACTTTGGAGAATGTAAAACAAGTAAAAGATTTTCACAAGCATTACATTGCTTTCCTTGATTCATATTTATATTGAAGAGGGTGTTGAAAATGCACACACCAACATATTCATGATTCTTTCTAGGTGACACTGAAATCAGTAGACTACAGTTAAATGACAGGATATTCAGTCAAACACTGTCATTTGCATTTAGTGATTTGGGTTCCTACAGTAGTTCTCCTTATCCATTAAATGCAAGAAACAGGCTCATTTTAGCAACACCTTGCACCCTCGCATTTGATTTCATTTCTGTCTTCAATTATAATTATGATTGCTGTTTGCTAACACTGAAAAAATTTTTGAGTAAAAAAGTCTGAACAAAATTAAAATCCCTTTATAGTATATTGTTTTTTCAAGAACAAGCTCTTGTTCAGTGCTTTGGTGAAGCAAAGCAATGCAATTGGTTTCTAAAGTCTGGTACCATGGCCAATCTTGTAATTTCTGCTGTTATGCACCCTGTACACTGGGTGTATGTGTGTGTATAGAGTGTGTGAAGGACTCCCTTGCTACTCCTGGTCTTGTGAATGGAAAGGTAGGGAATGGAATTGCCACTGGAATGCTGCCAAGGAATGTCTCAGGCCTGAACGTGTAACACTTCACACAGAGCTGCACACAAGTAGGAAACAAGTGAGTTAGAGGCTTTTGGAAGGGCCTCCAGAGGTTTTCACTTAGCCTCGAAACTTGGTATGAGTGACAGTGAGAATACTCTGGCTTTATTAAGCAGAGCACTGCCTAAGCCCCAAACATCAGTCAGGAGATCCTACCTTAGAAGAAGACTTACATAGGATTGCTAAGATTGTGTTGAATATGCAATTAACAATCTAGAAAAAGAGCTGACAAAATGGCATACCACAAAAATATACATTAGTCATAGAGAGCTGTGAAGACTCCTAGGGGACCTAATGGTAATCAGGTATGTCAAAATTCTCTAGGGGCAAAACCACAGCAACATACTTAACAAGAGATGACATCAAAAAATTGTACACATTGATCCTGTTAAATGTGCTGAATCAAGAAGGGGAAATGATCAAGTCCATACTGTCATCAGTGTAAACCAGTGACCATCAGTGGTTAGGAAAGAATCTGTGTTAGACTGTATAAGAAAAAAAATGAAGTTAACAACCACATCTTTCTAATGATGGATGCAAGTATGAGAATGCCTTTATATTGCAGTGGATGAGATGAAAAGTTTGGTGATAAATATTAGAAACATAGAAATATGCAAGTACTTTAAAACCAATTTACACAGTTCAAAACACAGGTACGTATTTCTTAAAAATTGATTATAAAATGCCTCTTTTTACATTCTGCAGTTCTGAAACCCAAGGAAAAAGAAGCAGAAAAATAAAAGTTGTGAAAACAAATACAACTTTACATTATTTTTAACTCAAAGTGGTATTGAAACCAGCAGCTTACAAGTAGTTCAGACAGGACACGAACATGGTTTATAAATATTTAGGTGGAGAAAATAACTAAAAGTCATTAAATCATGATCAGAAGAATACGTTTTATTCAGTTTAGATCCAGCTTCATCTCTAAGTCAGTTTTCCCAGTTATGCTCTCCCTCTATTTGAAGCATCTTATGCTGACTACTTTAGGGATAGGATAAGAGGAAAGCTGTGCAGCAAGATCTGATTTGAAAGATAATCCCTATAGAAAATTAAGAGGAAATATGATATCTCTTTAGATAACATCTTGAAATGTCATCTACTTTTAGAATTTCCTTTTTCTGATTTCAAAAGAGATATCTAGCCTCCTCTAGCTTCTGCAGCAACATATAAATCAGAGTTGTCAGCACTGAATTGCCTAATCATCTTTGCCTGTCTACTTTTAGGCACCATTTGCTAATGGTTTACTCACTGCAACATCGTGCTGCTTTCCAATTTTAAAAAGCCAAGAATACTATTGAAAAAACTACTGAAATAACACTAAAAAGCACTACTGTCTCTTTCTCCTAGTTCAGTGAATGACAGATTTGTTTTATAATCAACAGGAAACACCCTATCCATGTATTTTTGCAGGATCTTTGAAGCAGATGTTATCNTTGTTTGTTTGTCTGTTTGTTTGGAGACTGTAGAATATATGTTCCCCTTTAAACATTAAATCAGACGAGATTAAAATCTGGGTTTGGAAATCTGGAGAAAGGCAAAAGGCTAATTTGAGTGAAACACTTTAAATGAAACTCTTGCATTTAGAAGAAAAGGTACCAGCATAAATCCACTTTGTTCCATACAATGCACCTGCATTGCTTCCCACTAAATAAGAGGAAACAAAGCTTACTTAAGTGAGGAATATCTAGCCATGCAGTGTTCCTAAAATGAAAGTCCTAGTTGCAATTTGGTCATGTTTCTGTGGGGTTTGCATTTATGTGACACATGAACAAAAATCACTCCCGATGCCATGCTCAGGTGCATTTGATAACAGAAAAAGTAACCCTAAAAAATGTTCTTGGAACAGATTCTGTGTCAATAGTGTGATTTACATATTGCTGTGTCAGTCACAATGGAAAAATATTAATATCTTGCTTTCTGAAGCAGAAAAGTAGAAACTATGGTGATAGTGGCAATGCCTTGCAGATGGAATCTCATGTTGATTGCCTTGATTATGCTGCCATGATTAATCTACAAAACTTCATTATTCTTTTGCCGTATACTGGTTAAACAGGGTACATTGGTAAGATTATGCTCACATAGCTAGAAAGATAATAATGCCACATAATTATTGCCACATTTTTAATGACTCTTCTTTGTCCCCCATGGATATATGGCAAGAATAGGATACTGTTTCCATTCTATTCCTTGCAGTATTGTTTCTGATATAAGATTTTGTCTAATCCCACACAGCTATTCTTATGCAATTATGTGATGTAATTGTACTTATTAAACATTCTGCTTGTACAGCCATTAGATAACCAAGAGACAAGCTTTGTATTAACTTGCTGTACTTAGAACTTTCTAAAAACTAGTGATAAACCCAAAATCTTGCAATACATCTTTTTTAACATAAGACTAGTTTTAACTGAAAGCAATCTTCAAAGCATACACTTTGATGACTTTGCATAGGCCCTATTTAGAAAGAGGCTTGATGTATCCATGGAAAGATATGAGTCAATGCATAAAACTTGAAGCCAAATGAGCACTAAAGCTGAATAAATTCATAGAAAAAGATACTTTGAATTTTGAATTAAATCTGTTGAATCTGCAACACTTGGTCTGTGTCTGACTGGACTAGTTGTCTTCCACAGCAGCCTTTGTGATGCTTTGGGTTTGTGGCTAAAACAGTGTTGGTAACACATCAATGTTTTAATGCTTGCAAACAGTACTGACACAGTGTCAAGGCTTTCTCTTTTTCTTACTCTGCCACCTACCTATCAAGCATGAGTGGGTAAAAGGTTGGCAGGAAACATAGCTGGGAGAAGTAACCCAAACTTGCCAAAGGGACATTTAATATCATGTGATGTCATCCTCACAAAGAAGGAGTTGTAGTAAGAACATTTTGCTTTTCAAGGAGGGCATTGCTTGGAGATGTGCTAGATGTTGGTCTGATTCCTTTTGTTCCATCTGTTTGGTGTCTGTACCCTTCCCTCTCCCCTTTCCTTTCACATATTGATCTATCTTTATCCCAAACCATGAATTTTCTCACTTTTGTTCTTCCTGGTTTTTTTCCCTGATCCCACTAAGGGTGAGAGAGTGAGAAAATGGCTCAGTAGAAACTCAACTACTGGTTGGCATCCACCCATCAGAAGATTATTGAAATTTATACCATTTGTAATCTATATTATTCTATGATCCTGGTAACTAAGACATTTTATATCAACTAATCCAAATAAGTTCTGGCCACTACAGCTCTGTGGCCTCAGAAATCCAAAACAAATATTTAATAGAAACAAAGATGGGGGAACAGAGGTTAAACTTAACTGCTGAGAATATATAGAGTCCCAAGTAAAAAGTAAAAAAGTAGTGATAAAGCATACCTGACTAAATTAATATAAATTATCAACGTGCAATGACTAATATGTCATAGCTAAAGAATAATAAGAAAAAAGTATCATTTGCTTTTTAAAAAGATTTTTTTTTATTTTGGGTGAGTTTGTGAGGTCGCAGTGTTATATCTGAAATTAGAATTTGGTTTCCTGAAATAAATAGAAGGTTTGAATGAAAAAAAATTATGTGATTTGGATTCTGGTGTAGTGATGCTATCCTTGCACTGGTTTAGCCAAGGTTATATTAACCAGATAATTAAAATATGCAAATGTAATATAATTCCACTTTGTCTTTCTCCCCTTGAATCACTAAAAAAAAGTTCCAGATTTGAAATACTACTGATTAACTGAAGATGGCATTACACTATCTTAAAATCTTTGCTTGCCTCTCAACTTGGTTTTACTACTAATTTATCATTATTATCTTGTTATGTCATCTTTTTTCCTTAAATAAATTAATGTGTTTGGCATAAGAATTTTGCTTAAATTCGTGTGACATCAAGATACAAATGATCTTGTAGCACTTTTATTCAATTTCCTCTGATATGCTGTCAGCTCTTCCTCAATATCTCTAAATGCTTGATCCTGTCTTTCATTTACCTTAAATTTTCAAAGTGAAGTCGAAGTCAACTAGATCTGGTTAGCAACCCTTTGAAAGTCTCCTTGAGGCAGCACCAATGGTGACATCTAAGCTGAGCTTCTTACATGAGTACTCAGAGTACGCTTTTCCATCACTCTCAAACCAAGACAGGAAAACTGCTCCAGATTTCTGGAGCATGGGCTGATTTCATGTTAGACTTTTCTGAAAAGCTGTGAGTTTTCAGTGGTTGAACTTAGATATTATGCTTGGAAAGTACCAATGGTACAATTTAGCTGATAAATTGCATGGAGGAAATAATAAATGCCCACATATTCAGCTGACCTGTATTTTGGAAATAGCAGAATACTCTGAATTGGCAGTGATGTTACAATAAAATATCCGTCTGCTTCTTCCCAGAGGAATATATTGGAATGAGTCTCCTCCAATTAATCTCTCTCCATGGAATTTCACAGAAGTATAAAACTTACTGTGAACAATCTCTGAGGCTATATTGTAAATCAGACAGAAAGAAATTAAGATTTCAGAGAAATAAATTGAACTGACGAATGCAGTTCTCCTTGAGGTGTGTAAGGGCAATGTGTGTGTGTGTGAAATGCATGAATGCCATTATCTCTGTGAATTTTATGCAATCATCATAGTTTACAGATAAGCACATGTACCATAGACATAACTGATTAATTTATTCTGAGCTTGATAGTGCATGTTTGCCCTTGGAATCTTTCTATAGGTATTAATAAAGTAGGATCAAAAAGGATCATGTCCATGGACACTGTTTCCTTCAGCATCTCATGGAGAGCAGACCAGGCACAGTCAATCTGGCAACCTGAGTGAGTCTGTCTGAGCAGGGTGTGAGGTGCAGACCCTTTGTGGCTCACAGTGAGGAGGGCAAGAACCTACATAAGGGTATGCAGTCCTGGTATTGATTTTCCCATCTGCCCTCAGTGCCAAAAATGAGATAAGGTAGATGTCTGTTGTTCCTGCAACTCTAAAGGGTTGTCTACCCCCAACCATCCTCTGCTCTGAAGCTCTGACTGACTCGGCTCTGACTCTTATTCCTATCATATAAAAAGAAAAACCCAAGTAAGATACCTGTAGCAAAACCCTCAGCTTTTACTTTCTTTGTGGCATGTTCTGTTTTCTTCCATTAATCTGTCTATTTGTCGCCTTTTATTCCTTTCTCCCTCTCTCATCCGTGTCTTTATATACATACAGATTCAATAGTGGGCTCCAAAGGCAAGCTCTGGCTTAAAGAATTGCAAGAGTTTACCATGGGAGTGTATCTCAGTGCTCTTGGTTTCATCATGTTCTGATACAGTCTGTATATTGATATAAGCAGACCATCCTCTCACAGTGCAAATGCCACAGGGGTAGCCAGCTATCTATTATCAGTTCCATCTTCCATCTCAGTCAAGGTGCCTGTGTGATTGAGCATCTGTTTTAAAAAAAATCAGTGTGGTGCCTAAGACTCCTCAAGTGAAGTCTGAGTCACTGATAAGGTCACTTGCACCTCAGCAACTTCTGGACATTGGATACGAGTGCCTCCTCAGAGCCCCACATCAGTGGGGGCATGTGGAGAATAAACAGCCAAAGCTGAAAGGGATGGCAGCACAAAGGAAAACAGCAGTGATGTTCCTGATGAGGATATTAATCATGAGGATCAACGTCAGGAAATAGCTGGAAAAAGTCAAAAGAGATCAGGCATAAAGGAACAGTTTGATAGATTTATCTTCTCCTTTAGGAAAAAAAGAGAACAGGGAATTAAAAAACAGATAAGGCATTTTATGACAACTGTACTTTCCATCAGAGCTAAATTTCAAAAAAAAAATATATAGCCAAAAAGCATATTCAAGTCTTACTTAAAATTTTAAATATATGCTTAATTTTCCTCTGGAGTCCCCTGTGAAATTGCCATTTTTACCTATCATATTTTTGTAGTTTAACCCCAGGTGGGCAGCTCAGCCCCACAGAAGAGCTGCTCAATGCTCGCCTTTTGGTGAGATGGGGAGAGAAACAGAAGTTTAAAGTGAGAAAATTCATAAGTGGCATTAAAGACAGATTAATAGGTACAGCAAAAGCTGTGCACAAAAGCAAAGAAAAATCAGCAATTCATTCACCACTTCCCAAAGTCAGGCTGCTCAGCAATCTCCAGGAAAGTTGGTTTCCATCCTGCATAACAGTGACTTGGCAAGGCAAACACCATCATTCCAAATGTGCCTCCCTCTTTCTTCTCCTTCACCCAGCTTTTATTGCTGAGCATGATCCTGTATGATCTGGGATATCCTGCTGGGCAGCTGGGGTCAGCTCTGTGCCCTCCCAACTTCTTGGGCACCCCCAGATCACTCATGAGTGGTGTGAAAAGTGCAAAAGGCCTCGACTCTGTGAGCACTGCTCAGCAGAACCCAAAACATCCATGTCATCAAATTATAAATACAGCACCAAAGCAGCTACCATGAAGAAATTAACTTTATCACCACTAAAAACACATACAATTTTTTTTCCCATTCTGATTGTGATTTTTCCCACTGAGCATTGCATATAAATTCTACAACCTGAGGAGCATCTGCAAGTCTCAAAGATGGCAATGATGGGACATTTTGAAACGGAAATATGGAAATATGGTATTTTTATTTATTTTTTCCTTTTTTGAAAATTACTCAACATACCTCATGGATATGCTGTAAATAAGTCTTGTTTAACACAGTGGAGTACAGAAAACTAGAACAAAAATCTGAAGCATAAACATTTCCTTCAAAATAAATATACATACTTCTCATCTGATTGGTCAAATCCTGAATGTCCTTCAGTCACACAGAATGCTTCAGCAGCTGAGTATGCAGAGTACCTAAAGGATTCCTCTCTATACCATTTTTGTGCTCATCCTCAACTTTTCCTTTTTAATTTTTTTTCTTAAGAAAATGTGCACTCTTTTTGCACAGATACAAAATTATAAATTGAATATTTTCAGCTACAGTTTTAAAAATATTCTTTTTGTATCTGAGCAGGCTGATAGTACAGTGTTTCATGTATTTGCACATCTTTGCAGATCTTCACTTGTTATTTCTCATTATCCACTCATAAAACAGAAATGCATAAATGGTTAGATGAAAGGAGAACAACTCAAACAAGAGATTCATGTCATTATCACAAATTATTCTCAGCATTATATAGAGAATAATGATGAGAAAAAGAAGAAAAAGCAAAGAACAGACCTGATAAACTGTACTCTATTTCTGGTGCATTTGTGTACATTAAAAAAAAAACACATACATTTGATGTCATATATTTGTTCACTTGGTAATGATAAAATAAGATTAGTATTTTTGAAAGTATTTTAACTTAGAGTTGAAAACTTTATTTAAGTACTTTCCTTGTTTTTCTAATATAAAAATTATGTGTATTTTGATCTTCAATTTGAAATAAAATAGTGATAGGAAAAGACACTTAATCTAGGTAATTATTGAATTACTGTTAAACCAGAAAGTAAACAGTCATGGATTTTTTTTCCAAAAATCTCACAGCAACAAAGACTGGCAAAGAGTAGGTTCAAGTTATAATCATAGAACTTGTGTTCAGCTTGCTTTTTCCATTTCAGCTTTTAAAAAAATTTAATTAAAATTTTAATCTGCTGTAAGAATGTTAATTGTTATTATCTCATGAGGGCTAAATTACTTTGGATATAGAAGCATCTATCTGCAGGGTGAGTAAACAGCAGCTAATAAGTAATCATTATTGTATTTGGATTTCATTTAAAGTTTTTTGTTTGTTTTCTTTCTGTCTCTAAAGGGTGGAGAAGGAACACCTGCCTAGGAAGAAGCAATCAGAGCAAATTTCTCTCAACTGCTTCTCTAAAAATTCTCCACTTCATTCTGAAAACATTTTTATGAGGCATTGTTATGCTAAGACATTTCAGAGCTGTAAACTGAGAGGGGATCACATCTCAGAATTTTGCTTTATTTCTCTGACTCTTCATTGTCTTAACAGAAAATGTCTTTATTATGTATACAAAAATAATTGCTAAAATCAGGATACCAAATTTTGCACCTGTCCTGAGTCTGTCTGTGCTGCTGTTGATAGAGATAGGAATGTGGCATAAACACGCTGAGATCATACAGCAACAGCTGAATTGTTTTGTCAGGTGCCCCCTCATATAGGGACTGCAAATTTCCTGTGCTTACACACACGATTGCTTAAGGATCTCAACTTCACCCAGCTCGCTGGCCAATGATATGGGTGCATTTATACTTCAAAGGTTGTGGCTGGGGTCCCTTGTTTGAGTTTGAACCTGACCTATCAGTAGCACACCCAGGGACTGGTTTACTCTTGCTCTCTAATGATCTAGGCTGGTCAAGTTGTGTTCTGTTGGGCCAAATTATCCATGCAGCCCTCCGAGTGCTGTGCTTTGCATTAGCTAGAAAGGTACTGATACCACACCAGAGCTGAGGCTGCTGCTGAGCAGGGCTCACACTGCACCGAGAGTGACTCTCCAACATTCCTCCTCATCAGTAACCTGAGGGTGGGAATGATCCCAGGAGAGGACACAGCCAAGGCAGCTGGCCCAAAACCAGATCAAAGAGATGTTCCATACCACGTGATGTCTACTCAGATATAGATGCTGAGGAAAGAGGAGGAGAGGGGTGCAAATTTGCTGTAGTGACATTTGCCTTCTGTAGCAGCTGCTACACAGCTGGAGCCCTGCTTCTCGGGAAGTGACAGGGCATCACCTGCTGATGGGAGGTAGAGAATTTTCCTTTCCTTCCATGCATGACCTTTTGCTTTTAAAACTCTCTTTATCTTTACCCATGAGGGCTGGGGGTCTTTTTCTTATTTTCTCCCCACCTCATTCTGCTGAATGATAGAACTGACACCTGATATCCAGCCAACACCAGCCCACCACACCATCAAACTCCTTTACTGTTTTTGACAATTTCTCACCTCTCATGTTTATAAAATATAGGATTCAATTTAAAAAAAATGTATTTGATCACAAGAAGAAATTATTTTATGATAATATTATTATTTTTATATTACTGAATTTGACTTTGTATGATCCTGCTCTTGTTAACTTCCTATTGATCGACATTGGCTGCACAGTATCCAATTTATTTTCTAGTTTGGTCATCTCTCTTAATTTAGAAAAATGTCCTAAATTTAGGTATTTTTATTGCTAATGTATTAATGTAACCTGTCTCAGATCAGTTATCATCATTTGTGTGTGATACTAATGAGAGCTTGCTTTGCTATTTTATTAGCAAGCAAATTAAAAAAAAAAAAATCCCAAGACAACAAATCAAACATAAAACCAACAAAGAAAAGACTCAATGAAAATGTGTCCAAGTCCAGTGTTATCATACATCTCCATTCCCAACTCTTTGTCACTCTGGAAAGTTTAAGATGCTGTACAGACATCACCTCATTGACTAAGGAAAATGTCAAGCTTCAGCAAACCAATGGGGAACTAAGTCAAGAGATGATAGTGTTACCTGGGAATGTCCTTTTCTTAAACATGAAGTCTGTGATTTTCCAGAATTAATGTACATGCGACTTTAATATACAATTACAAAATTCCTATTTTTTAAATAGATTTCTTAGAATACTTGCTCCCTAATAAACACACACATGATTCCCTCTAATAGTGATTCCTTGTTTGATATTGATAGGAGTCAGTAGTAGACTTGATGATTGTTTGCAATGATTTTGTTGCAAACATATCTGAAAGCAAACTGGGAAGCCTGTGTTCTCTCCAGCAATTTCTTAGCAACCTTTTATGTGAGATATGTAGCAGATAAGTAAGGAACCAACTGACTACATGTGGAGAACGTGGAAACTACAAACTACAAGGAGATCTGCAAAGCAGTTCCACACCATTAAGAATCTGACCACTGGGATTATCAGGGATATAAAAATGAAGATATTCTGGTCTGTCATAAGCACAGACACACACAGACCTTTAGGACAAAGGTTGATAGAATAGAATAGCAAGATGATCAGAATATTCTACAGAACTGAAAAAATCACAAAGTAACAGATTACGCTTAAAGCTTAAAAATATGGAAGAGCCTCAACAGGACCCTGTTTGTACAATTTCTCAATAAACTTCTAGTCTAATTATATACAGGATAGTATAAGCTAATACACTTTTATCACACTTAGCAATGAAAATTCAGGATTCAAATGTTAACTGGATCTAACACTGCATTTAGATTGTCCTTTAAAATCCATTTTCTACAGCATTGATTTTACAACTTATAATTATTTTTTCTCTCTTACCAGCTCACCACAATTAGAGGCAATAGAAATAAAAGTGAAAATTAAATGTAAATGTTGAAGTAGTGCTTTGCTGCCAACACTCGTACTAAAAAGGCTAATTTACTTGCTGTTACCTTGATAAATAATTATTTGTGCATAATCAAACAATATCTTAGGATGTTGCAAGGGTTAGCAAATATTCTTAATCAGTTTCTTGAGCATTCCCATTCAAAAATATAGATCAATCTCAGGCCTGCTTTGCAGGGTGGGAAAATAAACAGCCTGGCAGCAGATCCTCCTGTCTGAACAGAGATTTTATAGAGATGATCTCAGAAACTACAGAAAGACACCATGTATGTATCCTGTCCTCAGCATTAGTGTCCCATGATCCATTGGCCTATAGAGGTATTTCAGTGACTTTTGTACTCCAGTGACTCCCTGTGGTCTAAGTCACAGCAAAGCAACATCACTGAACAGTCATTAAATGTGGGAAATATTAAAGGCAAGAAGTCTTTCAGAAAGTTGTGAAAGCAGGCCCCAGAAACAGAAAGAGCAGAAGAACTTGGAATTAGCTCCAACTGCAAAGCTTGAAAGTAGGAAAAGTTACACCAGTACAGCAAGCAAGGACATGAAACAATAGTGTGATGTTTAGGTTTGGCTAGGATAGACCTTAAGACTGCAGAAAAATATGCTTAGCAAGACAGTAGAAGGTTTTAAGCTTAATAATGGAGTAGTGTGTATTGTTAATAGAAAGCATCTAAGCAAGCATTGTTTGAAACAAGTGTACATGTGCTTTTAGTGATTGGCCAGAACAATTGTCTATAAGTTTTAACAATATTCTATAGGCTGGAAAGTTTTTTAAATGCCCTGTAACAAAGAAATCTTCAGCTGCTGCTGGCAGATGTGAGCTGTTGCCCTCTTTCAATTATCTCAACCTGTTATGAAGCTGATGTCACAATAAAGGCTCAAGGAGCATCCCTGAGTGGCCTTGTCCCATGCATGCAAAAACCTCCAACACAACTAAAATTTAACTAAAAGTTTGATTTTGACTACGGTAGAGTTAATTTTCTTTGTAGTAGTTTGTATGGGGCTATGGTTTGGGTTTGTGACAAAGCAGTGTTGAGACCACAGGGATGTTTTATTTGTTTCTGAACAATGCTCATACAGCATAAAATATGGAGAGAAATAACAACAACAACAACAAAAATGTATATGCACATTTTCAGTGTGAAGTTTAGGGCCTTATACAGAAAAAATGTCACCAAAGAGCAATGCAAAGCATGACTTGGTTTTAAATTTGTAAATTTTTTGTTTTTTCAGAATGCACACTCATCTCTTAATGCATTTGGGATGCAAAATGCAGAAAGGAATATGTACAAGGTAGAATGCTGGCAATAATATCCTGTGTTACACTCTGACCCTTTGCAATGTTATTACATATTCTTTGCTTGTTTGAAATATGTGAGCATGAAAGCAGGAAGGAAAGAACAAGGTTTATTTTGGTATGTACAGGGCTAATAACGTGCTGCCAAATGTTTAACAGTTTTAAGGACATGAAGGTGTTACATGCCAATGTTTTAAAGATCCATCAGAAAATGCTCTGTGATAGACAGAAACTGAATGTGTTTATCTGTTTTGTGTTAAAGGTGTTGACCTACTGAAAGGAATTTTTATTGCCTTTTTTTCGTGTGGATGAGAAGTTTGTAGTATGCTTGCAGCATCAGTAGACACGTTCCCTGTTGAATTTATTTTGTGATTATTACTGGAGCAAACAGGCCTTTTTTATGTTCTTCCTAGCAGAAAATTAAACAATGCCACAATTCTGAGTGGGTACATTTTCCCAGCGGCTTTAAGAATGCAATCATTTAGGCAAAAAAATTGCTAACATTTTTCATAAAATTTACTAAAATAAAATTGCACTGAAATATTGGAATTGGAGTCTACATATCAATAAATACACATCTAGTGAGAAAAGTATTAGCTAAAAAAAATTTTGTGTTTTTCTACTTATATCCCCATTCACGGTAATGATGGAAAAGTGAGTTATTTACATATTTTTTACATTTTGTTTATATATATCTTTCAGATATTTTCTTGCAGTTTCTGCTCCAAGCCATTATTGCTTGGCTAATTTCTTGCAGGTGTCACAGAAACATTGATGAATGAGCTATTAGTCCCATTTGGAGGCTGGATCTCCTGTTATATGGAGATAATGATTTTTTTTAAAATACAAAACTGATTAAATATTTCTATTATATTTTCTGTTCAATTTTCTGAGTAAAATGCTAAAATCATCACACCCACTTCAGACACTTGCACTTTCTCATTTAGCCTAATATTTAACCTTTAAGGTCTTCTTAATGGACTTGTCATTGCTAGTGTTAAAGCACCAGTACAGTTCCATCCACCAGTTTACAGTTTTGACTTGTAATGAACAACTGGACTGACCAGGAAGGTAATGGTTTAAATGGAATTGAACATGCCAGGCAAAGAATCAGACAAGAAAAAGACATAAAATCAAACTGGTGAACATTTAGAAGGACAAGCCTGAGTGCTGGAGAACAAAAGGCAGTGTATTGAAAACAAATCTGATCAGAAGTGACAGGCTGAGACTTTGTTGTGGAAAGTGGGAAGTTTGGAACAAGAAACTGAAAGACAGAAGCAATCTTGTAGGATGGCAAAAGAATCCAACAAACCAATCAACCAAAAACCCCCAAAACATCATAAAAAGATTCATAACAAAATTGTGTTCAGGAGGTTATAAAATTAACATCTGTTTAATCCTTTATTAACCTGACCCAAGTGGAAGAGACACTAGAAGAGATCCTGACATCCTGAGAGTACCATGCTAATTCCATACACATCCATCAGATTTCAGTCTGATGTCTTCTTCTGCATTGTAAATTTATAATATACTGCTTATCATACAAAATTTAACTTTTGTTGTAGATTAGAAATATTAAAGTACAAGTTCTTACAGAATCAACTGCTGTTATTCAAATACACCAAAGCATTTCTACTGCTCTTTCTTGTTTGTGGAACACTTGTGTGTTTTTGAGAATTCAAATTTATTAAGAAATCTCTTACACATGGTTTTGTACAAGCCAGTTCCTTTAAGTTCCTTAACCACTGATCATGGAATCATAGAATGACTTGGGTTTGATGGGACCTTAAAGACCATCTAGTTCTAAACCTTCTGCCATGGGCAGAGACATCTTCCACTAGGTCAGGTTGCTCAAAATCCCATCCAGCCTGGCCTTGAAAACTTCCAGGGATCTCCATGTATTACTTTGTAAATTCTGGTTACAAGAAGTAGAACATTTTTCCCCTGTCTCTCCTGAGTAGCTGGTGTATAAAAAGGAAGGCATGTCAAGATATTTTGTGTTGCTCTTCTGGGATGGAGACTTGGTCTATTTTTATGGAAAGTTGCTTATATTTTTGTGTTTCTTCAGCCAAAATTTTGGGACACCAATATACGTGCAGAATCCAGAACTAGAAGAATGGCTGTAAAGAAATTGTTGATATTTTCTTACTTCTTTGTTTTGGAGAAAATATCTCACTTGGATTTTTACCTTGAAATAGATCCTTCTAACAACTTCCATAGAAGAAAAGAAATTGTATTTTATATTTGATGTATAAACTGGGAGAGCACATTGGCAAAAAAATTCTGCAAAATAATTTGAACACTTTTGACTGCAAAAAGAAATTTGGAGACAAGGGAATCTCTACAGAAAAAGGGCTTAGTATTTACAAGAGAAGTTCAACAAAACATGGAGAGTGTTCAGAGGGACCCACATTCTTATTATGATTTTTTGGATGAGAACAAAAGGAAGAGATGGAAAGAATGGGAGGGAAAGAGGGAGGGAGAGAGAGAGAAGTGACAGCTTTTGAAAATTGCAGTTTATTTCATTCAATAAAGGCAAAAGAGCACCAGAGTCATTGTGCAGTGTCCAAACAGGGTCACATAGTGTGTATCCAGCAGAGGGAGATTTATTTGACCTCCAGAATTAGTTACTAAAATCTCCCATTAAAAAAAAAAAAAAGTCTGTGTGTTTGCATATGTTAGGATGCCCTTGAATTCAGTCAGCTGTAAAAGCTTTTCAAGATCCATCCAGCTGTGAATGGCAAAAAGGCAGATTTTGATTCCAGTGTTTAATTCTGACTCTCCTTTGGAGTTGTACCCATCCTCACTCTGGAATAACACCTTAGAGTAAAACATTTTGCTGCAATCCATGTCAAATTTTATTACAGCAAGAGAAAAAATAAACCATGATGAATACTAATAACTTTTTGTGGTGAAGAATATGAAACATTCACCTTATTATAATTTTTTAAAGTTAATTGTTTTGTTTATTTTCAACAGAAAACCTTCCTCTTTCTAGGAAAAAAGATTGCTTTAACTAGAATAATGAAATCTTTTCTGTATTCACAGAAAAACATGGAAATTGGTGAGGCTCTATAGAAGTCAAGGCTACATGCCAAACTCCTGCTCCTTGGACTGGGTGATAAATTGATCAGAACAAAACTAAACCCAACCTTTTTTCTTTCCTATAATTTCCTTGTTGTACTGTCATTACACAAGTATTAATGGGAATGCAGAAAAATATTAAAACAATTTATACACACAGAAATACATATAAATAAAGTATTTAAATAAATATATTAAACCATTAAAAGCTGAAGAAGAGATTTAAATGCTTTGGTAAGATGGATTTTTATGAGAAAGGTGCAAATGAAAAGAAAATTGTTTGTTGGGATGAATGTGTAAAGCCTTAAAGAACTTATTACTTAAAGGCAAATAAATGTATCTTTTATCTTATAACTCAACTCAGCATAATGATTTCCAGTTAGCTGTTCTGAGGTAGTTTCTTTATATGAAGCCTTAATAAGCTGGAAAAATGTGGTTTCATGCAAGTGACTCACAGGGCTTTCTTTGAAATAGAAGGAAAAAAAGCTCTGAGTCGTGTAACAGCATCAAGGGACACCTTTCCTTGCTTTAGAGAATAATTTATTCAAGATTAATATAATAACTTAGCAGAATATAAGCAAGCTGGCTTCTTGATAGGACTATGTAAAAGTCCTTTTCTTAGGACAACAACCACTTCACCTAGAAAAGGCTCCCCACTTGAGCCACTTGTGCTCTCCATGGTAAAGGCACCCTTTACACCAATTGGAGTGTTTTTGTCTGTCCTCATCAGCCACTTCCTTCACACCACTCTCCAGTTAGATCTTCCAGCCACAGCCTCATATGAAAAGTAAGCTTTTTTTAAATAAGAGATTTCTAGATTTTTTCTTTTTTCTTTTTTCAGTCTACGTACATGACAAATTTAAAAACACAGTGACCCATTAAAATCACAATTAAACAGCTCAAGGCAGTGTTTCAGCTTCAAGCCTTTTTATGACCTACTGCTCTAAAAAGTTGAAGAGTAAGCACGAAAAGAGATTGAAGGTTAAAGAATGACAATGCTTAACAATCTGCTGTGAAAAATACCTTAATCCTTGAGGCAGCATTTGTCTATGCTGTGAAGGCCAGTGTGAGGACCTCTGTACCCACGGAGCCCTGGGGTAAAATTACACGAAGCAGATGAAGGCATCATTTAGAGAGACTTGAGTTGGGACAAAGAAAGGATCATGGCATGTGGGGCTGCACAGGGTCCAGTGGTGCATTGCTGTTACTGATTAAATTGGTAAATAATGAGCTCAAAATGTTTTGAGCAGCTGTTGGTGTCAGAGATCAAATCCATCCTCAGCAGGAAAGAACGAAGGAAAGAGTTTAAAGTGCTCTGGAACAGACCAGACTCCCAAAGGATTACACCCCAAATGTTCTTAAACTGTAATCTAGTTCATGCTGGTTTGTTTTGGTTTTGGTTAGACTTGATTTCAAAAACATGTTAATTATTCATAGGCACTCACAGTTTGTATAAATACTGTGGAGGTAATGCTGTTTTTATTAATCTACTTGCTTCAATTCAATCTCCGTTATTTGTTCTGTGGTTTTGGCCATGAAAATAATAATTAAACACAAATTCAAGAGCAGATTTGTGGGATATGAAAACAGATCTCTGACCTCAGGTTGTTTATTGGGGAACCAATCTGTTAAATACAATGGGGTCATTTCCCCAAAGGTCATCAACACAATTAACATGCCAGGCTACTGAGCTGTCATGGAGAGAAGCATGGTAAAGATGAAATGTCATTCTGAACAATATTTCTGCTATTCTTTGGATCATTTACAATTTTTCTGTTGTTCTATTATGCACTTGCATGGGGGTCACTTTTATAAAAAGAAGCCTCACTTATTTGTCTCTGCTGGCCTGCCAGTGCCTCTTGAATTGATCAGTCACATGTTGCAATCTCTTCTCCAGAGCTGTAACTGGAAATAATTTGTAAGGTGGGTGGAAGGAAAAGTAGAAATTAGGTGTGAACTTTCTTTCTGAGAAAACACTCCAAGCTTTCACGTGCTGCTGAAACCTTAGTTATCCCTACCTAATCTGGATTTCTCTGTAAAACATCACAAGGAAAGAGTTGGGACATTTATGATGGTGGAACTCATATTTCTAATTTTAGCTGGTTTAAGAAGGATTTAGAAAAAGAAATGAGGAAAAAATGGAGACAGCCAAAGTCAGCAGTTATTTAGGTGTTTGTTTTCCATAGTAAGCATCTTGAAATTACGTAATTCTGTCAAAACTGCTGGTATTTTTAAAGGTTCAAAATATTTACTATGTGCCCTAGAATTGTAGGTTGATATCCAGTTATTAATTGATCAAAGGAAAAAAACCCCACAATTAATATTTGTTGGAGCTATAATTATTCTTCAACTTTTCTTGGGATCTCCAATCTCTTTCACTATTATATTTAACAATTTTCTGTTCTTGAAAAATTTGTTATTATTTTCCAAAAAAGTCTATGGAAACTTTAAATATTACACTTTAAATAATTCACTGTTGTGAAATATTTGATGAATGCTGATATAGTGCATAAAATTGCTGGTTATTGTTTTAGCTTTATTTTAAACATTATAATAATTTATTATTATTATGTTAATTATAATAATAAATATAAAGTAATTATAATACATTTGAAAATCAGTTTCTAGTAGCAATGCAATCGCTGATTCAGTTTGTATTTTCATGGTTGTTATTATTTTGTAGCTAAATGTCACATTTTCTTTCTGAACATTTCCTGCATTAAGAAAGAATTCCTTATTGTCAGGGCATAGCCTCTCTGCCAACATACACTAGAGTGAAAAGAGTTTTCTGCTTTATTCAAGTGCTTGTTAAACTTGTTACAAGAGAGACTTTTTGCTGCATTTGGGTAGTAGAATGTGGTATGGTGTGCATGTTGATAAAAGGAATTAATATGATATATACATTAATTGTTTTAAGAAATTGACACTAAGTTCTGACAAAAGCATTCTTTTGCTGTTTTAACTGCATTACAGAGGCTTTTTCCATTAAGAAGAACAAGCAATTATATTTGTTTTGGTGATCATCTTTTTCCAAGAATTGATTTTCTGTAAAAATACTGGCTTTAAATTGAAACAACCTCCTGGAGTGTCAAAGATGTTTTTAGTCACTATTATTTTTGTGCCTTCACAGCAAGAAAAACTCATCTGTGAAGTTAATAGTGAGAAATAAGTAGTCACCAGAAAAAGATACTGATCTAGATTAGGACTGTACAATATTCCAGGTATGTGGTATTTTATGCATTTTCAGTCTGAAACATCCAGAACAGAACAGAATGGGACAGAAAGAATGGAATAAAATAGAATGGGGCTGATTGTGATGACATTTTAAAAGAGGGACACGAATAAATTGTTGAGGTAACTACCACAACTGTTGCATGATATTCCATGGCTTGTACTGTTCAGATCTTTTTTAACATATGGCCTTTTCTGATCACAAAAAACCCCACGGATTTTCAGTGTCTATGAGTCCACATATAACCACTGCCATCAGTACTTTTACCATGATTTATACTGAACAAAGATCTGATTTGAGGAAACTAAAAGGTGTCTATGCTGTTACAAGCCTCAGACAAGTCACTGATAGGTAACAGCATTTCTTTTTGATCCAGTGCCCATTTCAGAACTTCTTGCAGTAAGAAATTATTTTAATAAGAAGAACACATTTTAATACTAATTAAAATTAGTTCATTAGTTGTAAATATTTATTAATTCAACTATAAAATTAAGAAAAATGCTTTATTTTCTTCAAATCACAATATATACATCCAAGAAAAAAAAATTTTCAGTGATTTTTTTTCAGTCTAGCAATTGATCAAATTTTGAAAACTTCCCTGGAAATTCAGTTGAGACAATTTCTCTTAATGCTGCCTTCTAAAGGACTTTTTCTTTAAAACACTGTTCTGTGAAATTCTTAATTTGTCATGGTTATCTCATCTGGACTTGGTTTTTTGAGTCAAGCTTGATTGTATGACATTATTCCTGAACTTAGAAACCTAGGTTGTTCAAGAACAACCTGTTTGTGAGAAGAGGGCATAAAACCGAGTTATCAGGGAGTACGTGGAGGAAAATATGATAACATGGAGAAATTTTTATATATTTACTCATTTATTGCTATTCTCTTGCAGTTCTGTATCAAATTATGCAAGAGGAAAAAAATCTTAACATGAAAATTTCACTTGAATTCTCCTCATTTTTCTTCAAACATCAATATACTTTCTTAACTTAATCAAGTTTGTCATGGCTTAATTTGAGCCAGCAATGAATTACAGCTGAGGAGGAGAATTGGAGAAGAAAAAGTAAAAATCATGGCTTGATGTAAGAATGGTTAATAATCTTTTAATAAAATATATTTGTACCAGTAATGATAAAAACAACAAAGCCTCAACAGAGCAATAAAATAACAATAGTAATAATCCAAATTGTGATGAAAAGCTGGTGATGGTGGATAAACACCAAGAGAAACAACTGCTCACCCCTTGCTGAGCAATCCCCAGCCCATCTCTGACCACTCCCAGACAATCCTGTGTGTGGAGAGCATGATGTTCTGTGGTGTGGGATGTCCCTTTGACCAGCTCAAGTCCCCTGCCCTGGCTGTGCTGTGTCCTGGTTTCTTGTGCACCTGCACAGGCAGAGGGTGGGAAACTGAGAAGTCCTTGATTAGAGTAAGCACTGCTCAGCAACAATTAAAGTATCAATGTGTTATCAATATTATTTTTGTATTAAGTTTAAAACACAGCACTGTACCAGCTACTAAAAAGAAACTAGGACAAAGTTATTTAGGACTTGTTTTATTTTAAGGACTATTGACTAACTCTGTAGGATTTTGATAAATGTCAGGCTGCTGTAGATAAATGGATTTTAGCTTAAGGAGATACAAATATGGGTAAAAGCATTTTTGGTGTATGAGCCATTATTGATGGAAGCTAAAGGCATAGCACATTTTGTTACATGACTTGTGTCTACTAAGGTATAGCACATTAAATAATAATTTAAAAAAGCCAGCTCACATTCTATCTGTCACTTCCCTGAGAAGACCACTAGTCTTCCCAAAATGCTGACTTCTACAAATGTGATACTACTGTATGTACTGTATCTGAGTTACTGCTACCCAAGTTCTTATCTGTCAGAAATATCATATAGGTAAGGTAAATTATTATTGTATTTCTTGGTTTTCTACTATATATATATATATATATATATATGTATTTGGAAAACAAATAGTCAAAAAAGGTATATGTACCATTTCTTGTCAGTAACCATGAAACTACACACTCTAAAATTAAGTAACATGGCTGCCAAGATGAAATATATGATAGACAGAAATTATATAAGTAGAAACTATCTTTATACATAGATGTGGGTTAAAAACAATTTATAACTTTTAGCAAGATAGATATAGAATTGTGTGTATGGTCAGATCCCATTAATTAATTCACCACACATGTACAAAACTTTGTGGGGAATAAGGAACTGTGAGCTGGTCTTGTAGCAAAGATCACAACTGAGCCAACGGTTTGTAGTCCATTTTTTATGAATTCTCTTGAGCAAAAAAATTGCAATACAGAAATTTCAAGTCTCCCTTCTCATTTGCCTCAAAATTTCTTCCAAAGAAAAAAAAAAAAATCCAACAAGCCTTTCATCACAGATTCAAATTTATTTAAAAGGCTTCATTCAAATCTGTAGTTGGAGGCATTAACCTCACCCACCTTTACTGACCTGGCATTTGTAAGAAAGGCAATATCTGGTGCTGCTCTTGTAGTTCATATGACTTTTCTTTATTTGCTGGAGCTCAGATTGGAGCAACATGAAGAACCAGGACACAATAAAGAGCATAGGAGTTCTTCAGGAAATGCAGCCAACTCAAATTCAAAAAGGTCATGCTCATTTATTATTTAGCTTATCACTAGGAACTCATATGAGAAAAGCTTCTTAGAATTTGTAAACATTACACTACCTTTATTAGTCTGATCCTAAGGGAGCAATGCAGTGGAACTGATGTGGAAGAAATATGTACACAACTAGAAATACAGGTGTTAATAATATTCTGCACTGATGTGGGGGTGGATGGAGCAGTTAAAAACACATTACTGGCTTGCTGGCCATGAATAAATGTCTACAAGATTATTCCATGGAAACACTGAAATAAATCATTGGGGCATAAGAACAGGAATTATTTCCTGGGGGAAGAGGTAGTTAAGTCTGCAGAAAGCTTATTAAAAATGTGGATGCTTAAATAAAATAGAGAGAGAGGGAGAGAGACAGAGAGAGAAAATGCTGGCATAGCTTTAAAGACTAGAAATATTTAAAAGGATTTGTTGAAAAAAAAATTATGTGTCTTGGACAAACTGTAACTGACCATTACATTGATGAAACTATGGAAAAATCACAACGAAATTCATGTTAAGAGAGAAAAATATTGCATTATAAGAGAGTAAAAGGACAGATTAGTCCTTCTTTTAGTCATTCATCCTGTAGAAACCAACTAAACCTCAAAAAGGAAAGCACATAATGTGACTGGAGACAGTGTATTTGACTGGGATATACAGATCTCAAAGGAGAATGAGAAGGTTGAGAAAGCAGTGATGGGACACAAATTATCAGAACAGTAATATACATATGGATTTTCTAAAATTAGTTTTGAAACCATCACAAAATCTGTGCTGTTGTTAAAAAGCTGCTCAGGGTTCATCTGCTATTCTCAGGTAAGTCTGCACATCTAAAATAATTCAGAGTCTCCAGGACTGTGAAGTTTGAACGTCAGAATGGTGAAAATACATTTTTTTTTTTGAGACACTCCAAGATTTAGTGGACAACAGGAACAATTTATTGTAAATCACAAAAAAGTTAGGTCTCCTAGCCTTATCACAATGATTTTCTGTGGCATCTGCACTTTGCAGTGGAATTTTATATCCTTGCTACTGTGGAGTTATTATTCGAGGTTAATAAATCTTGTGTGATATGACCCAGCCTTCCATAAGGACTGCAAGAAAACCACAGGACATCACCAGTGTCCTTTCCCTTTGCACCAATTAAAGAAGGAATTTGCAATGGGAATTTGCATTGTTCTAGGAGGAATCTAAGAGGGTTGCCTGAGCAAGCAGCAGGGAGATGCCTCAAAGGGAGCTTTCCAATTGAAAGTTTGCTGGGTTCCAACAAATCAGAAAGATAAGCCACAGGAAAATCCCACTGGAGCTGTTTTAGTGTTTGCAAATTGATTTTTAGACAGATAAATGCCTTGACAAACTAAGAGACGAAATCTATATAAAGACTTATAAAATATGAAATATCTGATCTGATGTTTTGCTGAGGTTTTTTTGGATGTAGCCTTTTTTCCAATTATTTTATTTTTCTTCTTCTAATGATTTTATTTTCTAATTTAAACTTTCAATAATGGCCTTCCTTATCAAAAAGAAGTTCCTATAAAAACTTGTAGCCCCTGAAGCCCTAATTCTGTGAAAGGTTGTGGCAGAAACTCAACAAATAATATTTTTTCTTTTTCAGTCACACTGTGATTTTTTATTTTATAATGATTGCACATGGTTTCTGTCCTCAGGAAACATCATTTCCAAGTTTGAAGATAATAGGACATGATGCCTTGAATATGGGAGAACATTTTTGCTTTTGGGAATATCTCAACTTCTGTTTAGAACTGATTGTCCTAAATTCATCCTGGTCTATAAACTTTTAAAAAAGAAGAATCTGTGTTTTATGTACCTTCGAAACCTTGTTATGTTAACATGGCAAGTCAATTAATAATTTTTCATATTCTCTCAATGAGTTCATTGATTAAGACATGGAGAATTTTTCTCTACACATGGAGTAAATAATTCTGGGAAGTTTATATAGTATTAAACTGTGCATATTTGGACACAGTATTCAAGGCTTTTTGTAAAAAAGTGTGTCTGATAATACACAATTAATTGTTACAGCTTGAACATTCAGAGTCAGCCAGTTCATGATCCTGTTCCCCTCTTCCAGCAGCATTTTCCACTATGTTCTTCAGCTAGCTCTTGAATTTTAATGGCTTATTTCCCCATCAATGAAAGAGAAGGGAGTTACTTGTAAACATGAGTGGGAAGATATATCTCTAAGTGCTAATCAGATCAAAGGAATTACTATTCCATCATCATCTGATTGAGCTCTCAATGCTGAGTAGTAGTGTCAGTGGTGCTATTCAGAGTATTTTAGAATAACATCCTGCAATAATATCTCTTAGATGAGTATTAGTCATATGCAGGCACTATTACTGAATTTTGCTTGTTCTTGATATGTTATTAAAAATGAACTAACTTCTTTTAGAGGCTGCTGTGTCTGTTCTTGTGTTGAGCAAAATAGATTATCAGTTGTTTAAATAAACACCCATATTAGACTCTAAGGAAGCTGCTTTTGGAAAATACATGTAGGCTAGTTAAGAGCATCAAAATATGGAAACCAAAAGTATAACTACAGCTTATACACACTGAAATTATCAAGATTATGTTGTGCTTGTCTTGCATGATTATCTGCATCAATCTAGTTCAAATCACTGATGATCAAAGCTACCGTGTTTAGGCCTTAGGATCTTGAGCTAACTTGTTTCTAGCAAATTGGAATAGATAACTATTCAGAAAATTGAAACTGCTCTTTGTAGCTGAAAATCAAAACTTGATCTCTGGTACTGGGCACTGGTGGAGCCACACCTCAAATCCCATGTTTGGTTTGGGGTCCTTCACTACAAGAAAGGCATTGAGGGGCTGGACAGAGTCCAAAGGAGAATAATGGAGCTGGAGAAGGGTCTAGAGCAGAAGCCCTAAGAGGAGCAGCTGATGGAGCTGGGATGGTTTAACCAAGAGAAAAGGAGGATGAGAAGAGACCTTATCATTCTCTACAATCACAAGAAGGATGATGTGATCAGGTGGGGATTGGTCTTTTCTGCCAGGCAACAAGTGACAAGAGAGGTTTAGATTGGATCTTAGGAAACACTTCCTCACAGAAAGGATGGTCAGACAGTGAAATAACCTGTCCAGGGAAGGGGCAGATTCACCATTTCTGGAAGCATTCAAAAGATGTGTGGATGTGAAAATTGGGTATTTGGTTTAGTAGTGAAGAGGGTGGTGCTGGATTAACAACTGTACTACATTGTCTTAAAGTTTTTTTTTCCAACCTCAATGGTCCTAGGATTCTTCAAACAAGAGGAGCCTCAACAACGAGGTAAAATCTTCACTAAAATTATTTAGTGAAGTTCATTGACACATAATGTTTAGATATTTGCCTCTTTTTCTCTCTTTTTTTTTTTTTCCACTCTTTTAAGTAACATAAAAGACACATTCGTCTTTCTGACAGCCTATTTCAATATTCCAGTTCTCATTTCTTAGTGTCAGGGTGAAAGGCAGGCAGGGTGAATTTTGTTTTTCTGATGTTCATGTTGAAATATTCCTCATTAATATTTATATGTAGCATTTTTTTTCTGTAAACATATTCTCTATATCAATGTTCAATATCAAATTTACAAGTGAAAATAGTACTATCACTTCAGAACCAGACAGATCTTTAATCTCTTTTGCACTCATTAACATACTAGTTATTATGACAATTACACACATGTGAAAGAACAGAAGGCCAGAAGGCATCTTTTCCTAATACACAGAGGCATTTTTGTTGTTACTCATGGAACAGATAAGGAACTGCATTGAGTAGAAGATAAATAAAATAGTTTTTAGAAAGTTATGTAATTTAGGGAATAAAATATTTTTATTTTGTACATTTGTACTGTGCTCCTGTGTAAGTGATAATTATATGTATGAATAGCCTTGCAACAGGCTTTGAAAATCTCTTTGAAACTCAAAACATGTATGAAACTTTGTGTGGTACATTTCAAATCTAAAATTCTATCTTTTTTGGATGACTAGAAATCTGTAGATCAAAGATGAGAGGAACTGGCATCCTCATTTTATATTTGTGCTATAAAGAACCAGAAAGAACTATCTGATACTAGAATTGCAAGAAGAAGACAGTCGGTGGAACCACAGGCTGAAATAGAGAAGGCTACATGAAAATGAATCGCTGATTTATCTCAGAAAGCCTCGTGTCATAATTGTCATTAATTTGTTTGACTACAAATGTCAGACAAAAAGTATTAAAGTTATACACAAAGAACTGCTCACTTTTCAGAACTGCAATTTGTAGAATCCCTTTGTCAAAGCAAAATCGATTTTCACAGGAGCAAAGGTACCTCTCAGTGAAGGTCAAACTTCAACTTTCTGCTTGTAATTGTTTTGACAATAGTTCTTTATAAACATAAATAGAAAGAAACCAAAATCAAACATGCAATTGCAGGATTTCTTCTTTTATAACTGAGAACAACAGTAGGCAAGAAATATAGAATTCCATTCAGTCTCAGTAAACTGTAACTCCATTATAAAATATTGGTTTATGACTCTGAGCCTATCACCAGAGGTCTACAAAACTTGAGGCCTTGAAAAAACATGAAATATTCTACATTTGAGTAAGCAACTCAATTATAGTTTAGTTTAGTTATGCAGTTTTAGTCCAAAATGACTCAACTTCTGCCACATTAGTTCCAGGTATGAAGTATCTTTTTGTACACACACTTTTATATTTTTTAGCCTGTACAGAAATCTATATGATGTGCTAAAGAGTCATTAAACAGAAAACCAGTTTCCAATGGCTAAGGATGCACTGGGAGATGAAGAGATGGAGAACAGCCCTGCCAAGCATGACTGGGGGGAGCTGGTGTATGAGAGGCTGGATATGAGATGGCCCCTTGAATCCTGGTAGGGTCAAAGTCAGACTGGACAAAGCTTGGAGAAACCTGATCTAGGGAAAGCTGTCCTTGACTGTGGCAGGAGGGGTTGGACTAAACAGTCTTTTAAGCTTCCTCCCAACACCAACCATTATATGATTACATGAAATCATGCTTCTCAAGATTTTTTTCCAAGCTCTTCAAATTCTCTGTCTGGATTTGTGTCTGTTGATTTTGGGCAAGTCATGATAGAACTAAAAGATTTACCTTCAGTTAGTGATTGCTCAGCATGCTCCTATAAACATTCTCTTAAATCCTTTAGCAAATCATCTTCATCTAAACCTGGATGCTGGGCATTTCTTGTTTTTGAAAGTGTGTGGTGATAATTATACAGATATAACTCAATTTGTTTATCCTATTAGGCCAATATACAAACAATTCCTGAACCTGCATTTACTGTTATTTAAGAGCATCATGTCTGAATAGATTGACTTATATCAGTAGATCAGTAAATTTTGACATAACATCTCTGAATATGGACAAATAATATTAAAAAAAAAAAAGGCTGAGTTCTTCACTGAAAAGATTCAAGATAAATCTGTGGGTATTATGAAACCATTCCACTTGTCTGAATCTTTGAGATTTTAAGTATTATTAGGACCTTTAGTTAAGTATATGTGAATATAAAATATCAAAGTAAAATGCAAATGGCATAGATCTTTCAAGTATTTATATGCTATCCAGATATCAGAGGAGCAAAGAGCAGTCTGGGTTTCACAGTGATGTGTAAGCAAAACAGATTAATCAGAAAATCATGTAATGTGACACAGGATTTTAATAGTAAAGATAAACATTTCTTGTTTCTTGAACAAAGGAGCCATTTTAGAAAGATAGAGAATCAATAATATATGTGACAAAAATATCAGTGTAGAAAAACTGCATCAAATATACCATGTTCTTTTCATCACAGTGCAGCCACTCTCTGTCTCTTGAATAACAGGAGTAAAATATATAATGAAAAATTCCCAAATTCTTTAAAATCAGATTATTTTATGGTAGTATCCAAAAAAATGTGCAAAAAATTCCACTTCTCCAGGTGCCATGAAACATTCTTGCTGACGCAGTCAGAGCTTTTATAGCAGCTGTGTATCCGTCATCCTGTCCTGAGCTTTTCTGCTGTCATCTACAAACAATAGATGTGAAGATTTTCATGAGAAAGCAAATGACAACAACAAACTTTCCTTTGTGATTTTATGAAGTCATTGGGGCTGTTCCTTTTTATGGCACATCCTGAGAAGAATGAGAGAAAAAGAAGATGCAATTTCTGCTTTCTGAAAGGCCATTGGCTGCTGTTTCAGTCCCACAGGTCATTGCAAGAAGGGAATACGCTCATGACCCCGTCTCATTTCTTCATCTGAAATGCCAAATGGAAGCAGTCATTTGGGGTCTGACTCCAGCAGAGGTCTGATTGCCTGACCTGCTTTTCAAAGGGACATGAGGGCACTGATTTCTCCACAGGATGGTGTCCATGCAACCATCTGTTCTGGGACCAGCCCTTCCTCTTCAGCAGTAGAATATAAAGAGGGTCCATCCGTCTTTGGGCCACCATTCTCCACATTTTCCTAGTTTTGAATTAAATTTAGTCATCTTTTTAAAAAGTTTTTTAACTCAGCAGAAGTCCACATTTTGAAGTGTAGCTCAGTTTTGCTGCTAAACTTGAAGCTTTCTAACATACCCTTT
>VWYP01017916.1:902-18370 GCA_013400435.1 Pycnonotus jocosus | reverse complement strand
AAAAAAAAGCCTAAAGGAGCGGAGTAAAGCACTTTCCGGAAGGGACGCAGCCTTTCACTTCTCCCAAAAAGCTCCCCCCTCTTTTCTCCCCACTGCTTAATTGTATTTGCAGTGGGGGCGGACGGCAGGAGGGAGTGAGCTCCTCCTCATCGAGGGGCCGAGACACAGGTGCCCGATGGCTGCTCCCGGATCGGGCTGCCCTCCCTGCAGGCTGCCTCTCCGGCCGCCGCCTCCCCCGCGTGTGGCAGCCTGGGGGCCTGGCAGGGCTCGGGGGACCCGCTGAGTCTCGGCCCGTCCCGTCGGGGCGGGCGGGATGGATGGAAGAGGGGACGGGATAGATGGAAGCGGGGACGGGGCTCCGGGCAAAGCGATAATCCCTTCCCGCTAAACAAATAATTCCCACCTGACAAAAGCATTATCCAGCTTCATATGGCCTGCAGTGAAAGGGAGGTGAATAATCTGTTTACTCCGGCTCCGCTCCGGCAGCCCCGCCCGGGCACCGGCTGCTGCTGCTGGTGACGGGGGGCAGCAGGGCCCGCTGCTCCCACCCGCAACTGCGTCCGGGCAGGGCTGAGCTCCTGCCCCGCAGCCCGGCCCCGACCAGAGCCCGGCACGAAGAGAGGGGGCTACGGGACGGTGGCAGCTGCTGGGGACCGAGAGGGAAGGAGGAAAGGAGGGATAGAAATGAGGAGCTGGCAGGGAATGCGAATTGAGGGAAGGGAGGAGGGGGGGAGGGAGGAAAAGGAGAGAAGAGAGAAAAGAGAGAAGTCTTAATTCTCTATGAATGTGAAAGGACCTTAAATAAACCATAATTTATTCTGAATTTACTGAGATGTCTGCTCTGGGCTTCCCAGCTCACGTTGATTCTGTGTTAGATGAAGGAAGTGGGTTAATGGGTGTCTCTGTAGGATGGAGATGTAACAGGCAGGCACTAAAGCAGTGCTGGGAGGGAGGAGTGGAGGGTAGGAGTGGTGAGATGCTTACAGCAAAGGTGCAAGGATTTGTTTGGGTCCTCACTGCATTCCTTCCTGATGCAGCTGTCAGACCAGAGACATACCAGTGTGTCAGCTGGTCCCTGAACCCACCTGGGAATGGTGTCTGCAGGGACTCAGCCCTGGGCCACCTTGCCCAGACTCACCCTCTCACCCCTCACCAACCCTGTCCCAGTCTCCTGTCTTGCTGTGCACCACTACACATTCAAAATCTTCCACCACCCTCCCCTGCACAAGTGGGGTTCCCCTGCCACAGAAGATGCCTGTGCTTGGAAGGTCTCCCATTATCAAGGGAGTAGGAAGAAGTGAGTGAAGAGGAGAGCAGAAGGAAAAACTGTTCAAGCAAAATGGTGGTATGGACATCAACAGTCCAGGTAAAAAGTGTCCCCACCCAGGCACTCAGTTCAGGTATTCAGCATGAGGTAGAACAGTGCCCATCATCAGAACCAGAATCATGAAATGTCATTTCCCATTCACTGGAGTCTTTCCCACCTTGTCTTGGAAACATTCAACAGCAGAGAAAAACTCAGCCAGGCCAGGAAGGCTTGTTGCCTGCTCTGGAGAAGGCCTGATGCATCTGTCTCCATCCTCCACATTTTCAGACCAACCAAATTTAAAGCACTCACACCTTGCTCAAAGACAGGCCAGGCCTTCCCTGTCCTCATGCCACCTACAACCCACCATGACTTCCTTCCCCAACACAGTTTATCCCTCTTCCCTGACTCTTAGCAAAGCCCCTAGGAAGGTTTGGGTCTAAAATATGCCCTGAATGTCAGGTACTGAGGGTCCCTGTGCAACTCCAACCTCACCCCTAATCCTGGAGAGTCTCCCTTTAATCACTCCTATTAAAACAAATACCTCCCCACCTCACTGCTCTCAGGTGTCTTGCCGATAAACAAGCTCAAGGGAAAGTTATTACCTTTTATTCGTGGTGTCTAAACTAAAGTAAAACATCAACAGGGTGACTGTACATAATAATATACTAGATAAAGTCCATTTTTCTTGGGCCCTCTGAAAGCGATCCCTGAGCATTAAAATGGGTCTCTTAATAAATATCTTATCTCCCCACCACAGAGCCCTGGCTGCAGATAACCAGACAGCCATTACTGTACCTCTGAAATAACCCCATTTCCATCAGGGCCACTTCAAACAGGCTTCTCTTTAAAGACCCCTGGCTCTTCCCCGGGGGGAGGTGGGAAAAGGCTTGAACCTCCCTGGGTGGGGGATTTCATCCAAGTTCCCAAGCATGGTGTGGGGTTACTGCATTGCAATGCATTCCCTTCCACAAATAACCATGGAGCAAGGCTTTCTGCCTGCTAGCCACAAGCGTAAATCCATCCACCTTGTGCCCTGCTTTGGAGTGAGCAGTGCTGGGCTCCCACAGCTCTGCTCCCCTGGGCCTGCTCTGCAAGCAGAGAGAAAGTTGGACAGGAGAGGAGAGACATATCAGGCAGCTCCCACCTCAGAGGAAATGGCCTTCCCAGTGTGCACATCCCAGGCTGCAAGGTGATGCTGTACAGGTTGCACTGCACACCTTTATTAATATACCATACAGGTGATACCGGATTTATTAAGTATATTGCTGTGATTTCACATTTAATTTACTAAGAATACAATGGTTTGGGCTAGAGGACTCAAGGGAAATCTAGGCAAGAGTGAGCAAAAATCCATGAAATTCAATGTAGCACACTAATCATGGAGGCATTATAGTATTAATTGCTATAATGATATACTTCTAATCCTATCTTACACTGCACCACATAATTTCATTGGGTAAGAGAGGAAAGGAATTAAATTTAGTTCAATACAGGCAAGCGTGTAACTTAATAGAGTAGTTTGACTCCAGCACACTCAGGGGTTTAGGGCTGATGTCACATAACATGGTCGGCAGCAGAGAAGAAGGATGGCACAAGACTTTTGACACCATCACTGAAATCTGGAAGCAATATAGAAAAGTGTTAGCTATCTGCTTTTTGAGATGCAACCTGGCCATATAAAGGATAATTAGAATTCCTTGCAAAGATGATTTATCATGTCTATCATTGTGCTTGAAAAGGCTAGGTCACCCATGAATGCTGATGAAATTTCAAAGATCTACTCCCCAAGGACTTTCTGCATCTGCTGCCCTCTGAGATGGGGAAATAGCCCAGGGCAAGCTTCTCATTAATACCGCAGGAAAATATAAGCATTTTGTCCGACATAACATTTTTCTTCAGTATTATACCTGACACCATCAGACCTTTAAATAACGTGGTAATAGGGCTCACTTTAAAGTCCATGTACTTGATGTTGTGCCTCCCCCTTCCCGTTCTCCCCTCCCTCCCCCCGGTTTCAGCTGAGTAGTACCTCTCTCTAACAAGCCAGCGTTTTGACCCGAAACACACTTTCTCCCGTAACAAATATTGTGTGAGGTGGGCGGAGGTGGTAAAAGTACCTTTTGATCTTGTTTGTGTAATATGCAAGAGGACATCAAAGCGAGGGAAGAGGAGGAGGGAGGGAAAGGAAAGCAGAGCAGGAATAACCCTAGTCAGTGGAACACCAAATAACTCATTAATAGCTAAATAAAACGTAATTAGGAAAACACGATAAATGTGTGGTTCTTTAAAGAGAGTGGTGGCGAAGTGGGCTGGGAGGGAGGCCAGGGGAGGCGGGCACAGCCCGATTCAAAGCCGGCCCCGAGGCAAACCAAGCGGGGCCCGGAATTTAGAGGGAGCAGCAGGACGCCTCGGGGGCCCCGTCCCTCTCGGGGAGCCCTGGGGCCCGCGGGGCAGCCGGGGGGCTCCGGGGGTGTCCGACCCCGCTCCGTGCGGGTCAAGGGGAGCTGTTTCCCCGCGGGGCGCTGCCGGTTTCGGGGCGTTCCCGGGCGCTCTCCACCGCGGGCTGCCCGGTGGGCGCGGGGGGAGGGCCTGGGAGCCGCGGGGGCGCCCGTTTGTTTTGGGTTGGTTGGTTTGTTTGCTGTGTGGCCTCCCCTTTATGTTGATCAGGGCCGGCTCTGGGTTTAATTGATCTGCGGGGCGGGCAGTTGAGACCATCAAGGGAAATTTCAACCCTCGCAGACTGCGGATAAAGTAACGATGAAAGTATCGGTGAAACCGGCGTGAAAGGCAGACACGGCCCCCCGCCTTCCCCCGCGCGGGTTCACACGCAGGTGGGGACGCGGCTGCCCCAGAGGAGCTGAAGATGCCCGGCTGGAGCTGCAGGGCTGGTCCGAATGCCTGAGATACCCCTGGGGCCCGGGGGGAGGGTGTTCGGAGAAGCCCCCGGCCACCAGTTAGGAGGATACCAGTTTCGCATCCGAGGTGACTCTGCAATGGCTCAGCAGTAACCCTGCAGGTGGGATATGCCTGCATCCGAAGCGATGGAGGGAACACACGGAGAAGAGTGGCTAAATTCATCCCCGGAGGCAAATTTCCTCTCTGTCCCCGAGGTGAGTTGGACCAGCCAACTCCGTCCTGCCTCTGGGTAGCTGTCCTTCCAGCTCTGTGCTTGGGTGCCTCTTTCTGGAGCTCTGCCCTCTGCTCATCTCAACAGTGCTTCCTCACCACACCTGTTGTCCTGTGGGACCCCGCCCAGCCTACAGAAACCCTTTTCTGTTCCCACCACAGTAAAGGGCTCCCTGCCATGCCAAGCCGTTGTCCCACTTGCACTTAGGGCAATGCAGGCCACAACGTGGATCTCACAAGTCTGGAGCAAAGCAGGGGCTTTAGTGAGGTCGTGACCTGCCTTGTAGGGAGCGCTGGGTAAAACAGCTTGGTGTGAGGACTCTCTTCTCCCTGCCTGGGCTTGGCAGCTCAGAGCTGATCTCGGGTCTGCTCTGTCTTGCCTCTTCATGACCCTGCTCTCCAACGGGAGATGGAAAACCCTCCTGTAAACAACTGGTGAAGGTCAGGGGAAGGAAAGCTTGACACCACTTAATGAAAGACAGTTACAGACAATCTTTTGCTCAGTTGTCCGTGTCTGGGAGGCGTGGGGATCTCTGTGTTCAAGCTTTTTAATTTCCATTCTAATTTGCATGTCATAAAGAGAGACAGTGTGCCGTCCATGGTCTCGCGTTTAATTTCTTGTCACCCTAATCATGCCAGTTTAACCCTCACTTGCTTGCCAACGTGTTTGTTCTGCTCAGCCCTAGCTAGCTGCCATCTCCTCTGTGAAACAGCTTACCCAGTCACTTTAGTAGTGTCCTGCTTGCACTGAAGATTTGGGGTTCTAATACTATTCCAATGACTTCTGCCCAGATGGATTTGAGCAGCCACAGCCCGTAGGCAGAGTGGAAAACAAAGAAACAAACAAAACGAAAAATCCCAAAGCCCTCAACTGCCTCCTTTTCAACGTTTGGTTGGGTGGTTTTTAAAGGGGAGGGTAGGAGTGAGGATTATTTTCTCCTTGCTCTGCCTGCCCCTTTAGAACGGCCTTTTCCCCCGGTGCGAGACACACTTCTGGGGAGTCCCCGGCACGGCTGTGCAGTTCAGCAGGGTGGGCACAAGGCTGGTCCCCTTTCCGTGCTGCCAGCAGGGACGGGAAGCCCGCGGCGTCTCCCGGGGCTGGAGCGCGGCTGCGGGCGGGGTTCAGCACCCTGGAGAGCGGCCCCGCTCCGGCCCTGCGCCAGCGGCCGCTCCCTCTGCGGGGAAGAGAGAAGATGCCCGCAGGACTCCGCCTCGGTGAGGGACAGATGTCAAAGGAAAAAGAGCTTTTGACAGCAGCTGGGCGCTGTGGCTCAGTGTCCCTGTAGCTTGGGCAGAGGGATCGCGCGGGCTGCGAGGGATTGGTGGTGACGGACGTTGCCGCAGAAGAGGAGCTCAGAGGATTGTTCTGCTCTCTTCCGTGACAGGTTTGCGTCACCGAGTCCGCACAGACAGCATGAGAAGCAAGGCAAATCACCTGTTTGTTAAATAAGGCAGCAGTCCCGCGCTGCCCAACTCCAGGCTGCCACGGGCTAACTTGGCTCTGCTGAATAGGCGTGACCAAATGTCCTCCTCTTCCAACTCCTCCTCCTCCTCCTCACACTAGCAGAGTGACTCCGGATGGCCGGGAAACCTCCCCGTGGGGCTGTGAGAATCCCGGGCAGCAAACGGGAACTAGGGAAGACTTCATGCAGGGAGGAGGGCAAAGAAAAAGGTAACAAACCAGCGCTGCCTTCTAGCCTTAATCAAAGAGTTCCCCATCTCCCCAGTAGGGCGCACATAGAGGCAATCCCAGGGACAGTCTGCTTTGTGTCTAAAGACTCGCTTTAAAAGCAAGCATCTACACAATGATATTTCCATCAAAGATAAAATAGCATCACAACAAACATCAGAATATCCAAGAAGGCAAAGCAGAAAGATTCAGCTTTGCTGGCCATGCATAGCCTGGAAGTGAAGCTTCCTCCCCTCCCTTATCTTCTCCCAGACAATGAAGACTATCCTAAGCAATAATGTGAAAAAATGTGCTAGAGAGCTCGCTGTGGCCTCATCTTATATCTCTTCTCAGCTCACATTAGTAGAACTTACTTACTGGAGAAATTGCTGGTTTTATTTCCTGCATCAAGTAGGAGCGCAATTTATTTCCACAACAAGTCTTTAGTGCATTTTTCTAATGGCCCCAACCAATGCCAAGCAACTTATTAATCCTTTAACCAAGCAGAGCGACTCTATTTCCCCAATCAAATTTTAAAATATATTTATTTGAAAAGAGAAATTTGTGTCTCTCAACTGAAAAGAGACTGGTTTGCTAGTGAGAGGTGCAAAAACGTCTGGGTGATTATATTTCATCAACTGAGCAGCTTCTCAGAGCAGATACCACTCGCTGCAACAGGCAAGAATTTTTTGATTGAAAGTCAATGATAATCCTGAGAACTACACCACAGGCGTTGGATTTCCAAACCTGGGGAAGGACACATACCAGTGAGTATCTATCCATCCATCCCTCCATCCCTCCATCCCTCCATCCATCCCTCCATCCCTCCATGCCCCCGCGGTCGGTGCTGGGCGCTCCCGGCAGGTGGCGCTGCCCCGCCAGGAACGGCCCTGGCGGTGCCGAGCGGGGCGCGGGCGCTCGGGGGCTCCGGGACACGGCACGAGGGACCCCGGGAATGCCTGCACAGCACCGCGGGAATGCGGCCGTGCGCTCTGCACCTCGGGAAAGGTCCCCACAAAATGAACATTTCGCAGAATCACTGAACGGTTTGGGTTGGAAGCAGCCACTTGAGGACACCTGGTCCAACCTCCCTGATGAAGCACGGCTCCTTGGAGCAGGTTACTCAGGATTGTGCTCAGACAGCTTTCGAATATTTCCAGTGAGGGAGATTCCACAGCCTTCATTGGAAGTTTGTTTCAGTGCACAGTAAACAAGTTATTCTTCAAGTTCAGGTGGCAGTTCCTGTGTTCCAGTTTCTGCCCAGTGCACCTCATCTTATGGATCAGCAGCACCAAGAAGAGCCCAGCTACACCCTCTTGATACCCTCCCTTCAGATATTTACATATACTGGTGAAGCCCCTTCTCAGTCATTTCTTTTTGAAGCTAAACAGGCCCAGCTCCCTCAGCCATTCCTCATAAGAGAGATGCTCCAGTCCTTTAAATGTTGTCATTACCCTCCACTGGATTCACTCCAGGAGCTCCATGTCTCCCCTGTTCTGAGGAGCCCAGAACAGGACACAGCAGCACATTCTGTGCCACTGATCACAGTCCTCTGAGACCTGCCATTCAGACAGTTCTCAATCCACAAGGTCACAACAAATAAACAGCAGATCATCAACAGTTCTTTCTTTCCCCAGCCCATCCTGCGTGAAGACACTTTACAAAGAAAGTTTTAAAATCAAGTGGCTAGATTAATTAATTAATCAATTAATTGATTGATCTTCTTCAGAAAAACTTTCTTTTTGTAGTTATTCAACTTTGGCACTGAATTTTTGGCCATATATTGTCTTTCCTCTGTCTTAGGATAGAAAGGGTGAAGACCTGAATCACTGTTAGGGTGCTGACAGCCTGAGAAAGAAAAAGAGAATTGATGCAGTTTTCTGTGAAACAAGGCAGAAAGGGGGTGTGAGAGAATCAGTCTTGCACATGGAAAACATTGCTGGAGAGCCTATGACACAAAAAGTGATGACAGGTTCTTGCAAAATATGACAGTTCAAACTACAAATAACTCCCTAAACTGGAAAGCACTCCCTCTGTACCCATTCCGACCCAGACATTTTCAAGCTACAAAGACTCTACTGGCACACGAGGCTCCTATGGGCTTACCAATATATCTCTGGGCCATTCTGAGCCAGGAGGCAACATACATGGGGGAAATGAAGAGCAGGACCTACTACAGCCACTGGCAAAGCAAGCAGTTGTCTAGAGTAGGAGGCAACCAGACATGGTCAAATGACCACAAGTTCTGGTGCCTCTATTCCCTTTGCCAAAGCTCTAGAAAGCAGACCAAAAGGTAAGGACCCTGCTGTGGAAAAAGGAAACATCTTTTTGGCCCTCATACAGGCACTTTTCCACCACAATTGTAGGGACACCAAGCCAGAATCTCCCCACCAGTATTTTTCTTTCCTACTGCAGAAGACACCTGGCCAATATCCTCACTTATAGGACAATGTGTCAAATTTTGGTTCTTTTTCCTGCAAAGCTTTCAGCCAGCTCTGTTAAACACATCGAGACAAAGCAGTCCATCACATAACAGATGCAAATTGATCATTCAAACAAAGGAAAAGTTTGTTTCCAGTGGGGAAGGACAGAATTCAGACACATCTCCAGAAGACTAAAACAATAACTGGGAGCGGCAATCTCCCTGGTTCACTGATTCTGCTAACTAAACCATAACTGGGTCTAACCTGGAAAATCTAGCAAGAGATTTGAGCAACAAAGGTTACTTTCTCCTCTGGTGATTCTTCTGGCAGGTGGAAGTGGAGGAAGAGGCTAGAGTGGAACAGGATTTGGGGAATGCGGTCAGGAAGAAGAGGCATGAAGATGAAAGGAGACAAGAGGAAAAAGAAAGAGAAACAGAGAGCAAGTAAAGATGAAGGGCAAAAAAGTTAGCATTCCCACAGAGAGGAAGATGCCTCACTCGGGGAGAGAGATAAGCCTTTGTTGGAAAAGACCCCAAAATAAATTAATACCTAAGACACTTTCTTTTCTACCCCTTTCCTAACAGATTCCTCCTAAATCCCCCACCAGTGCATCCATCCCCTTCTTGCCTTCCTTTCACCTCTTTTATCAAGCAGACACAAGCACGAGCTGAGTACGGCACAATAAACACACTGCCTGGCTGCTTTCCCAGGCCAGCACCTCCCCACACCAACCCTGCAGCGAGATACCCATCCACCCACTGCCAGGCCACCATTTATCTGCTCCACAAACAGCAAGAGATTCCAGCTCCTCTGGCAACACAGCAGCTCTCCTGGCCCCACAATAACCTATTATTTTCAGCTCCTTAATAGATCTTGCTCAATTTCCAGTACACAGTCAGGAATAACCCCAGTTTATATAAGGTTGCACGTACTCTCCCCAGAAGACTATTGATAAGTGCTCTCAGCAGAAAGCCACCTGAAACCAGGTTAGTTCTCTCTTTCTATCAAAAAAACCCCAAAGAGTTTTATGCAAACACATTTGGATTTGTTTCTATTGATCAAGAAATAATAAGTAATACTAATAAATAACTCCATGGAGTCATGTCCACAGGCTCTGTGGTAGAAACACTGTTCACTGATCACTACAGCATCCCTAAATAGAATCTAAAGTCACAGTTGTATGGGTTCAGACTGACACAAGCCCAGATGTGATGGGTATTGGACAGCCCATGAATACTGGCAATGCCTGTGTTCCTGGATGCTGACAAGCTGAAAGATGCAGTATCTTCCATGCTGACTTTCTCAACCACTTAAAATTAAGTCTAAACATGAATTTTGTTGCTAAGTTAAGTCTTTGGGTCTGGAAAAGCATGACTTTGCAGGAGGCTGGCTTTTCCTGGAATATTAGGTCCTTAATACACAGTCTGCACAAACATAAAAATCCAGTGCTTGTTTTCAAAGTAGTGTGGTCACTCTGTTTTTTTCTTTAAACCCTCATTACCAAATGGAATGCATAAGAAGAGCCAGGAAAAATATGTTTGTATTTACTAGGGAAAGAAAAATAGAGAGAGAAGTCATGAACAACATTATTATATGTGATGAATCTCCTGTTTATTTTAGAGAGTCTGGAAATTGCCTTATTTTTTCAATTGGACCACATCCTTGTTAAAGATGTGCTCCACTCCAAACCATAAATATTCCAAGGACATCCTATTAGCAGTGTTATGAAAGAGAAGGAACTAGATTATCCCAATGGAAGGTGTTCACACTGCTTCCTACCATGTATTTGATGTAAGCTTCTACACTCCCTCCACAGCAAAGATTCTGTCAAGGAGCCTTCCTGCAGCCCTCTGTCCTCCCTTTGGACATGTCTGGGAAGATAAGCTTCTCACACATGCCATCTAAAATTGGTGTCATGTGAATATCCTCTTCTGGCCTTACAAACTTTGAGTCTATGAAACAATAAAACACTATTCTTTAATTTGACACGAGCACAAAACTGCCTTTTACAATTGTGCATCTGAATCCGGTTAGAGGGAGCCTGGGATGCCACCACTTTGACCTTTAGTTCTTGGCACTGTGCTGCTGAGGTATGAAGCCAAAAGTGGTCCCAAAGAAACCTGCACAGCTCTGCTGAATCCACAACAAGCTGTGCGAATGTGGCACGGTGGAGTATGGCCGGACGAGGCAAGTTCACATATAGGCTTGCAGTGAGGGGGGGAAGATCAAACTGAAATAAAAATCCTCCTAATTCTATATCACCTTTTAGATCTTAGCCATCTGTCGGGGAGATTAAAGGGAACATGATCCACAAAAGTCATCATACTCCTGAGGAAGTAGTATGATGATCTTCAGGGAAGAGAAATCCAGAAGGAAGCTCCAGACATTGGAAAGAGAAAGGCTGTGGAGCACAGAACCACGTATTCCTGCTACAAATCCACCTTTGCCTGAAGCCAGGTGCTTATGAATTCTGCCCCCAGGCAACAGAGTCATCAAGGGAACCTCTTTTCATATCTCTTGCTGCCAGAATTTAAACTGCCCTTCTCAACAGCTCACCAAAAGTCATTTTTCCATGTGTCAATTGAGCTTCCCAAGCCTTCTGACCTGGTAATAGATCCGCAAAACAGTCTGGGCAAGACAGAATTTGGGATTGGGAAACCCTGGTTTTACCTGAAATGACAAATACAAAGATCATTGTAGCAGTTTTAACATCTTCTGTTTATTCTGTTCCATCAGTGTACACAAATAACTGGTGGTTTTTTGGGTTTAAGCCCATGTGAAAGAGAAAAGATTTGGCTTTCTGTTTGGATGTCATAATATTAATAGAGAACATCTTTAGAGGCTTATTACAATGCAAAATTGCCGATTCCAAGTATTAAGAAAATGAAAGAAAAGAAGAGGACATAATGAATCATTCATCCCCACCCTTCAACAAAAATCACGAGAGTAAAAATGGCTTTAATTCCATTTGTTTACCAGTTTCTGAGCATTTCTGTGTCGTCAGATTACTATTTCAGACTCTTCTGCCACAATGGGAGCTAGGAACTGTCTTAAATAAAGATTCTCATTGTCTTTAAGTCACACAAATCCTGAAGCTGCAGCCTTTGGGGGAAAAAAAACATTTAACAAAATAAGCTAAGAAGGTAGTTGGGATGAAAATACCAGAGCAATTAATGAACCATCAACAATGAACAGGTTCATAAGGTTGTCTGTGCTGCAAAACCCAGACAAGATTATATTTGCTAGAACAGATTCAAAGGGCCAACATACTACATTTTGGGTATTAACCCAGATCAACTATGCACAATGTTCCTAGGGAAAAAAATTATCAAACAAAAACTCACCCCCAAAAAAACAGTTGGGGCTTTGTTCTTATGCCAGCTCTCCCATCTCAGTCCAGATATCTTATGGAGTCAGGAAAAATGCTACTGGCAGGAATAGCTCTGTATAAGACTCTCAAAATGTGGTAACTAAACATTATTATAAATTTATTTCATCTTGACACCAAAGCCAGCTCTACAGCTGTTTTATGATACTGTGAAGGTTAAACTACTACGGAACAAGTACTCCTGCATGCAGCTACTATAAAAGTGTCACTGAATTATTTCTAATTTTAGTGCCTGTTGTTCTAAAAATTGCTTCCCACTGCACTCCAAGAAGCAAGAAAAAAGGTGATTCACATAAACCCAGGCAGCTGAGGAACCAGATGGACATAACTGATGGGGCAGAGCAGCTCTAGGGTTTGTATTGGGCTCAGGCTGAGGAGGGACTCTCAGGGGGTTTGAGTTGCCATGGTCCACAACGTGTAAGTCTCGTAACCACTTTAGTGATGCTGCCCCAATTTCTGGCAAACAAAGAGAAACAGGTACTTTTAGGGCAAAATGAGACTCCCTTAGTTCAGCCACCCAGCTTAAGATGATGAGTTGAATCACACCTGAGAATAGACATTTGTCTGCACTACCCATAGAATTAGTTTGGGCAACTAGAAATTTTTTTTTTTTTTCCTTCAGGTGAGTATTATCCAAGTGTCCAATAAAAGGTAAATTGGCAGAACACTACTCCAGCTACAAATACAGCTATACCTCCACCTCATGGGACTCAAATATGTCACAAAAAAAGGAGGAGAAGAAAACAAGCTCAAACAGTAGATATTACACCTTGCCAATGTGCTTGGCATAAATTAGTGCTTCCAAAAGCCATTTCCTTTACTGGCATTNCCTTAGTTCAGCCACCCAGCTTAAGATGATGAGTTGAATCACACCTGAGAATGGACATTTGTCTGCACTACCCCTGTAATTAGTTTGGGGAACTAGAAATTTTATTTAACTTTTTTTTTTTTTTCTTCAGGTGAGTATTATCCAAGTGTCCAATAAAAGGTAAATTGGCAGAACACTACTCCAGCTACAAATACAGCTATACCTCCACCTCATGGGACTCAAATATGTCACAAAAAAAAAAAGGAGGAGAAGAAAACAAGCTCAAACAGTAGATATTACACCTTGCCAATGTGCTTGGCATAAATTAGTGCTTTCAAAAGCCATTTCCTTTACTGGTATTCCCAAATACCATTTAAAAAAAAACAAAAAAAAAAACCCCATTATCTATGAGCTGGATCTATCTAAGAACAGAAAAAAGATGACACAAAGCCATGTAGGCTAAAGGGAGATGTAAATCACTGGTCTCTGTTAGTGAGATGATCACCAACACTCACATCATCACAGAATTGTTTAGGTTGGAAAAGACTCTGAGGCCATGAAGTCCAACTGTTAAGCCAGCACCACCTCGCTCACCCTGGACTCCCACAAACACTGTAGCAACTGAATAATTTTATTCTCAGAAATTGCTGGATACCATGAATACCCTTAAAATGAGCATCATGCAAATTCTAAATCACAGGTAATCAGTTCTTTTAGTTAAAGAAAAGAACCAAAACCAAACCAGTTAGCAAAAAAAATCATGCCTTCATTGTTACCAAGCACAGACTTTGTCACCCCATTTATCTTATGAGGATGCTATTACTGTTGATATGGGCAATTAACTGTATTTGGAAAATACATTTTTCAAAAATTATCTGCATTTTCCATCATCAGTTTTGAGCAGAAAATTACTTGCAGGAAGAAATAATTTCAAGACCTGCCCCTGAGTTGGAGTAAGCTGTTACAGCTACACAGATCATACACCACTGATCTAAAGGCTGAAAGAATGGTCATTAATTCATGCCCAGAGGATTGGAAGCTTCCAGCAGTGAGTGAACCTCTTGTGTCCCCCAGGTCAATAAAGCAAATGGTCAGATCAGGCCTAAGAATTTTTGATATTTAAAAGTGGTAAATGGGTGGTCTCTCAGCATGAAAATTATTGTGTGAACAACACTGCAAGTATAATCCCAGAAGTTAAGCATAAACCCCCACCATGAATGCTTACTATTGATAGCTGTACATATCGTTTATTTGGTATTAAGTTTTTCATAAAACAACTTTTACTGTTATTTTTAAAAGAGTTCTAGAAATGCAACTACCTTGTTCAGAGATGCAACTCTTCTTGTTCAAGAATGCAAGTATGATGCCTAAGTATGGTGCCCTGGATGCTCTGATTACAGCATTACTCAAGAGCTAGTAACACCAGTATCTAGACTGCTTCTGTGCAGAGGTGCATTATTCAGCAGATTACCAAGAAAGGTGTGTTCCGGGTTGCTCTTTCTTAAATTCAAATGTGCATTTGATTTGAATGCATACTTTACTAGGTGTTGCTACCTGAATCTCTGACCAATCAGCATCCCACCAGCATTTGTGTGTGCACTGAAACTCCTGGATGCTGCCAAAGCATTAAGCAGCCTACAGAAAAGGGTGGGGAGGGAGGAATGTGCTTCTACTTCCTCTTCTTGGGTAGAGCAGACAGTAAGAAGGACCTCCTTAGTCCAGAGGTTAGTCCAAAAACCAGGTGGTTTAATCCACTTATCCTTCCAGCCTGGTCATAATACCTCTGCTATTCATTTTAAAAGGGAGTAAAAAATATTAAATGTTATTATCCAAAGGCCAAGATTCCAGTGATAAGCAACTGAAATATTGTCTGGGACTTTAATAGTAAGAACTAAAAGCATGCTCTGCAACTGCAGGGCAACATTTTACTAAGTTTGGCAGAGAAGTCTCCTCCCTTCATCCCCTCAGGCCTCTGCTTAGCTTAGACAATATCACAAGGAAGGGCTGTTTGCCCAGAGGTTTTCATTGTGAATTTGTTGGGGATTTTTGTTTGTTTGTTTGTTCATCCACATGGCTTACTGCCAGTTTATGAAAACTACAAGCCTGTCATCAGGAGTTCACCCAGTCTGAGAGAGGAAAAACAATGGTTAGAAGTCAACCTGATACTGTATCTTAAAAATGTCACAGAATAAAACACATGTAGAAGAGATGTTACAGTATCATTGTGACACTCCCCAACTTTAGCAATGGATTACAATGAAACATCAGTTCGTGTAAGCAATCAGGAGAGGTTTGTCTTGATATGGACAACCCAGTACAAGCCATTAAAATCTTGTCTTTGTGTAAGCATAACCTCCCCAAAGGTTTGCATTATTAATAATATCCTTAAAAAAACCCCAAACTCTTTCTTTAGCACCTATCAAACAAGTTTCTTCCAAACTTTTTCATGGCACACTGCACTCAGACGCAGGGAAAAAAAACCAATGTGAATCACGTTGAGCTGTACTAAGAAGAGCAAAGAGGATTCCCTCAAAACAGGAAATTTTTCTTTGCACAGCTAGTTTTCCTGCTGAAGCCAGTGGACAACTTGGATAGAGGCAGCTGAGAGGATCAGACTTATCAACTGCAGATAGGCAGGAGAGAAAAAACACTGGGTCAAATCCCCGCTAGTGTAAATCAGTGTAACTCCACGGAAGTTAAGAGGGCTGTGCCGATTCAAGCCAGCTGTGGATCTAACTCACAGTGTGTTTTGCAAGGCTATTTTCAACTCTTCAGGGCTCTGCTCTGTTTAAACATCCACAACACCCACTGAAATTAATGAGAACTGTGTGTGCAGAACACTAGTATTACTTTTTAACTATTTGGGAGGTGCTCAGACACTGTGATAATGAGCACCATATATTAGAACCCAGAGAGTAGTATTGAATCATCAGACCCTTAAAGTGGGACAGGCCGTTAATCTTTTCCTTGGGAGAGCATTTCAATTTTTGCTTTGGCAAATGAGGATTCATCATTAATAGATGTGGGGGTTCTACATTTGCCAAGTCCCAGACAAAGTGTGTTTTTCCATTTGCCTTGGGCTTGTGTAAGCTTGCCTAAGGAGGCCAGCCTTGCAGTTTGAGAAACACTGCTAGCAGCCACCATACCCTAATTCCCAGCTAAATTAAACCCTATTATGCTGTAATTAACCTTGTCTAACTTGTTCTGAGTTACAGCAGCAGGTAAAAAGCATGCTTTTTCTAGGTTGTACTCAAGAAACATTTTTACGTATCAGACTTGCCTACTCTTTAAATATTTCCAGCTACTCTTGGAAGCTCTTCTCCTGAAGATCACAGCTCAACTGCAGACATCAGAATTCTTCTTGACTTCAGTCAGAGGGCAGAATCCCCTGCAAATTTACTCATTCACCTCATGTTCATGCCAGATGGCACATTTTTGGAGCAAACAGAATTCCACAGAACCAATGGTGAGAATACATGTATACAAATTGTCAGGTTTAAAGGTCTACAACATACACATAGGCAGGCCACTAAGTTTTCTTAGTCAAATTTAAAGCAGTAAAATTCGTATTTATGAATTAGTCAATTGCCTTTTTTATTTAAATGCAAGTTAAGAAAAGTAAAAAGACATCTATTACATTTCTAGTTTCAATTTGATGCTTGGGATATGGGTCAGAAGAACGAGCACAAAGTAGGAAGAACTTCTCACTTCCAAAACTACACTTCTATAAGAAAAAGAAATTGTTGGCAGAATTGGAGTTTTCAGACTTTTTTTTCTCTCCTCTTTTAAAAATATCAAAATTCTTCAGCTGTATTTTGAAAGATCCAGGATTTTCATTAAGGTCTATTTGATTAAGTCCAAAGACCTTCAAGCCAGGCCATCATTGCCACAGTTCTAAAAGCAGACATCCTCTGAAGTAATTCAACCAACTTAGGACAGAAAGTCCAGATGTCCTTTGGCTGCCTGCAATAAGTGTACACATGGAAAATACAATATAAAACAGCAAAAGACAAAGGCTACAACTGCCCTAAGTAAAAGGGCACTCAAAGACAAAAGAAATGCTATCACTGAATACATCTTGCATATTATTACCAGTGGAAAAGTGGGAAGCCTCTGGAGAGAGAGAAAGCCTAGAGAGTCAATCTGATTTTTTTTTTTTCAATCTGTGCATCTGAGTGTATGGTGCGGATAAAGGAGAGAACAGATGGTTTTGCAGTAAGTTTATCAGCCTGCTTCTAGCACAGCCAGATGACAGCAGCTGCAGCAGCAGCAGCAGGATTTATCCTACCTGTTCCTTTTAAGTTATTTAACTCCTCTGTTCCCACAGGACACACAATAACTTTTTTTTTTTTTTAAAGCACTTGCACTGTCTTTGCTCTTTCCGCCATCCCCGGAGCGGGACCCACGGCCGGCGGCGGGTTCTGAGCCCGGCCATCCCTCGCCTCGCTGCCCGAGGGGCTCCCGCCGGCCCCCGGCTCTGGCTCCGGCTCCTCCTCCGGGGCCGGCCCGGCGGCTGCCCCGCTCCGGCTCGCTCCGCCGCGGGTGCTGCAGGTCTCCGCCGCTGCCGGCCGATGCCCGGGCCTCGCTGGTCAAGTGGTCCTAAACATTTCACAATTATGCTAGAGAACTGTTGAACTGTTAAGAACCACTGCACCAAGGAGGCTGAGGGTCCGCGGGGAGCGCAGCGGGGCGCGGGCGCGCTTTCCGCCCGCTCCTGCCCCGGGCTTGGCTCTTCTTTCGCCGCG
>VWYP01017913.1:0-10531 GCA_013400435.1 Pycnonotus jocosus | reverse complement strand
CAAAATTTGGATTAATATTTTTTGAAATCACAACATAGTTTTGAAACTAGATGCTTACCTCTCACTTAGATATATCGCTAATATTTTCCAACACTACTTGGTGCAGTGTTAAATCAAGAATGTCAGTATTATTTTGCAGGATGATGTGGGATTTGTCTTTTTGAAACAAATCATTGATTGGAAGCTGCCAGAGTGGAAACAGTGGAATTTATAAATGTACTACTTTACCAAAATCCTTACATAATTCAAGTTTCTTTCATATAATTTATGCAATTATGAACTCTTTAAAAATGAAAGCATTAAAATTAAACAGCCGCTGCATGGTTAAATAGCTTCTGCTCTGTATTTGAAATTGTTGATGTGATTATCTTAAAAATTTTTGTTCCTCTGACAACCCTCTATAACTACACACATTATTATTCATTCTGCAATATCAAGTAAAACAAAAATGTGTCAAGTTCTGAACTGTAATCATGTTTTGTTAAGGCATACATTGTCTCTCAGATAGCTAATATGGATGGATTTTTTTTAAATTAACATCCATCAAGACAACTTGATGTGGGTTGGAAAGGTGATCAGTTTTGTCTTGCTTTTCCTATTGAGTCTAACAGGCCAAAGTCTGAAACCGAAAAAAAAGGTCTTTGCAATCACACGATAAGAATCTCAGGTTTTAATTTCCTTGGAATTATCACTCAATAATGTTTACCTTTCTTTCAGAGGAAAGAGTCACAGAGGGATTTTTTTCTTTCTCTCACCAATTTTATTTAATGGCCCATGATCATACAGGGATGGGTTTTCTATCATTTTACAAATAACCTACTTTCCTCCTCAGATAAGGTGTTGAAATATACGACTGATGTTCAGCTCAGGGAACTTATCTCACATGCATAAGTTCAGTACAATATCAGTGAAAGCAGATCTCTGTGTTTGGTATTAATAACCTGGAATTGTCATGATTGCAATCTTTCTCAGCTAAAGAAAACAACAATTTAAAACTACAAATGTTGCTGGTGTTTTCAATTTAGGGCTTTTTCGCCCTTTTTTTGTTTGTTTTTTTTGGGGGGTGGGGTGGGGGTTTGTTTTGTTTTGTATGTTTGGTTGTGCATTTTGGGATGGTGGGGCAGGTTGGTTTTTGATTTTCTTTTTCCTCAAATGTCACAACCAATGTTGGAATTGTTCAGATATTTATTACATTTTTAGTGTATATATAATTCCTCTTTCTCAGCTTTAATAAATCTTTTATTTATTTGTATGATGATGACACTGTCTTGTTGCTATCTGATAAGGGGACTAGCACAAGATTAACACTATTTTTCATGCTCAGCTAATAGAAAGAAACAAAGTGACTTCATGAAAATGGAGCTAATACTCAATTTAGATAAGACTTCTGGGGTATTGTTTACTCCTTGACCTCTGCCAAGGAGGATTTTCAGATTAACTCAGACAAGAACACACAGGAACACAACGGATATTACTAAACATCCTCCAATATCATATCTGGACTGTTTTACTCTTTTATCTAATGGCAAAGCAGCAGCAAAGATGATGGTACATGTTTATATAGATGTTACCTGTATAATCTCTTCCAAGTTTTTTTTTCTTTTTTTTTAACCCACTGGATTTAGAAGATTTCTCTATCTTTCTAGATTAGAGTTTAGTTTAGATTAGTTAGATTTTAATATTTTTTTATGAGCACTTGTTCCTAAGGCAAAGATAATGTCAAATTTTCCTACATTTATTTCCTATCTACGGGTTTGCTCTGCATAAAAAGGGTTGTTTCCTCCAGACACAGCAAACTATGCTATATAGAACTTATTATTGACTTATTATTTTTATATCTAGAGAATTTGGATAAAACTGTGTGGACATACAGCATCTTATTTTAGAATAGTAGTCCTTTTGGAGTTGTAAGTAGTCTTGCAATTCCATTTTTGGGGGGTGAAATGGTGGTAGCATGGTACATATGTGTAAAACCTGAAAGTTGTAAAGAATTTAGAAAAAAACTTACAATTTTTAAGCCATTTACCATATATGAAACAGTTAAGTCTGTATATTAATTTGAGTCCTTTCTGATCTTTCCCAAATCTTATCAAACTCTATTTTTAACATGTTAATTGATCAGCTTAACTGAGAAACTTGCTGAAAGGTAAGCTTAATGCAGAAAAGTTTGTGCTGTTTAAAAGTCTACAGTTCTGGTTTTTTTCTGGAGTGTGACTGTTACCCAATTTTGTAAACACAACCATCAATAATCTTGAAAGAGAAAATAACTAATAACCATCCATTCATCAGCATCAGAATTATGTTTTACTCTTGCATAGGGACTTCAGCAGAATAATTTCTTTACCGCAGGTGTCAAGACATGTGAACTGACAGTAGTAACACTGCAGGAATGTGCTCTTAGCCTTTGAACATTATTAGCCAGGTGAGCCCTTCACCAAATTTTTACTATTTGTCATCTGACAAGAACTAATCTCTTAGTTTATATGGTCTGTTTTTCTTATCTCCAATAAAAAACAGTGAGTCAAAAAAATCTTAGAATTTCTATTTTTATGATGTAGATGAAGCTCTACAACACAACTCACAAAAAATCCAGAACAAACTCCTCTTGAATATGCAATATAACTCACTAAGAAAATTCAGAGACAGAAATAAATATGAAATAACTGCAAAAAACATGATGGAGACTAATAATTGCAACTGTACATATCTGCATTCTGCTACATATACACATTATATACATACACACATATCAATGCTTTGTGTAACTCATACAACACAAGGACAGCATATTTTGGATACAGCACTCAGCTAAGGAGACACAGGCTACTATAGAAAACACATCAGGAAAGCATGAAAGAAATGGTTAAAAGTTTTGTAACTCCTAGAAAAGCAGCTCAAAGCACACTACTCACAAAACGAATATAATAGCTTACCCGTGTTAAATAAATGGCACTAATGAGATATATTTACCCACATAGTAAAATCCTTACGTTTTCCTTGAATAAAAATAATGTTACTTGTATTAAACCCAGAAACTGAGCTTCTTTTTTTTTCTGGTTCTTTCCCCTCCCTGCCCTCACCTGGGATGTGCCCTGTTTAGTTTGAGTTATACTGTTTAATCTGCATACCCATCAGGCTGCCTTCATAACCCAAATGAACTGGCACCACTCAGAGGCTATAAGCAAAAAGAAAGAACAGCTGCTAGTAGGCCTCTGTGAGATATTAAATCAGCAACAGGTGCTCTAGGCATTCAGGAAGACTAGAGATTAGGTTGCAAATGAAATACATTTAGGAGGAAACAGAAGAAATGAAGGAAGATGTTTGCAAGACAACATGAAGAAACTGTGTTGGATTTTGGCTCCTGTGAAACTAAAATTGGCAAAGGGTGAAAATCAACACAGCTAATGAGTAAAGATGCAGTAAGCCTGGCTAAAAAAAATAAAAAAACCCTTCAACCAACAAAAATGAATAAATTTTAATTTTTCTCTTTATTCATCAGAATAATAAAAGAATTCAATTGCCCATGAATAAACGTAGACAACCTTTGTATTTTCCTGCTAAGGGCCAAAGAAAAAGATGCTGAAACAAAACCTGGTTCCTGCATTGGTATTTCTAATAGATCTCAGAAAATTCATATCATTTTAATGGCAGTGTTATAGTAATATTCTGATTTTTCTCCCTACTTTCCTTCTCTCCATAACTGAAATCAAGGGTATTGATAGCACAAAATGTCTGCCACTGATATATTTCTTCAGATTTTATTTTCTTTTAGTCTCTTCTGGCAATCTCTGTGCATGTAAAATGAAGCTGAAGTCAAAGGAGAAATGAGACAATGGACCTAAAAGATTTTTCAAAACATCAGAACTGGAAATTTTTTTTTATTCAATTCTTTTTTTCAGATACTTCATCTTTCTTTATAATTTTTAGTTTTTATTTCCCCTCTTCCATTCTAGAAAACAGAAGAAATTCACATATATTAATCAGTTTTAATTGCTTCTTTACTGTCAGGTGGTTTTCTGTTTATATTTATCTCTTGTTTGTATTATATCTCTTGGATTTATAAAACCGAAGATGTTGAGAGCAAGAACTAATTGTCTATTAAAAAAAAAAGTAGAGTGAGAGTTATCGTGTGACGGATTGCTCTTATTATTCCATGTAGCACTTTGTAAAATCTAATTGGAGAGCCAGACAAGGCTGTTCTATGTTGCACAAACATACAAAATTAAATCCTAAACACTGTATACTCTCTTCAAGAAATAAAGAAGCAGAGCATACAAATACAAACCTGATGGAAATATATAAGGAAACAGTGCACATGTATCAACAAGTTTTGGTACCAGAAGCTTAAATAGCAGAAGTCCAGTCTTTGGTGTATTATACAATGAGCCTGAATAATAGTCCCATCAATTGCAGAGGAATAGGGACAGTGGTGGTTGTAAATAAACAAATCAAACAAAACATGTGGTCCTTTAGGCTTTTTCTTCCTACTTCCCGCAGGTCTTTAAAGTACTTTCAATCAGTTATCTGCACACTACAACTGTTAAGTATTTCTCATTCAGGAGTCACAACCTAGGCCTTACCCAGTCCTAAACCATTTTATATTTCTGCCAAAGTCACCAACAGTTATGACTTTTCTTTTTGTGAATACCAGTAGGGTTATTTAAATATTTATTTCTCCGGTATTTGTGTGTATTTCACACAAACACACACACACACACACACACACACACATATATATATATATAAAATTCCAGAAGCTAAAAAACTTATTCCTTAAACATATAATCTCTTACTTTTTTTACTTTTATGTGAAAATAATTAATGACTTCTAATGAACAGTAATAAAACAGGATTTTTGTGTGTCTGTGTTTCACCATCTATAATTATAATTTGTCTTGGGCAAGACAAAATTGTCTTTTAAATTGGGAAATATGGTTTTCATTTAAAAAGTAATTTCTTGTTTTATAATGTTATGATTTTAATAATAGTCAGTGCCCTCCAATGCACCAGCATACTAGTAGAAATGCATAAATAAATTAGAGCCCAAGGCAAATCGTAAGGTGTTTTACATTGCTCGATAGTTCATTGGCTGGCAGAGCTGGTAGAGCAAAATATTTCAGATTTGGGCTGATATGCTTTATTCCACAGAATCAGGGCCGTTAAGATTGGAAGGAACTTTAAGGATAAGTAGTTCAATCCCCTGACCATGGGGATTGAACTGTAGTAAAAGGGACAGTCTAGTAGAAGGAATATCTTCTACTAGACCAGATCACTCAGAGCCCCATTCGACCTGGCCTTGCACACTTCTGGGGACAAGGCATCCTCTGGGCAACCCATTCCAGTGCCTCGCAGGAAATAATAGGTATCCTGGCTGTGATTTTTCACTTGATCTGATCCAAAATCTTGTTCTAATTATGGAGGATCTTGGTGCAAGCCTTGAAACAAGAATTACTCTGCTGCCAATTTAGTACCAACTTCTCAATGATCTGTGTTTGAATGCTGGCTAATGCTGGAGTTACCTTCTGGTTTCAAGTTTCATGTACTTTAGGAAGAGAAGTGCTTGAAATCTTCACCAAAAAAAAAAGTTAAAAATTTTATGTGTGGGTTTTATCAGGTAGCATAATTTCCTGAAAAATGGCTGACCAAAACTATTAAAAATATAATAAAAATCCCAGATGTTGTTATGCTTCCTAAATATTGCAACTGTGACTTAATTTTCTTGCTATTTTTAAAATTCTTTTAGGAGTACAAAATATATTCTAATGTCTGATACCCTTTTGGTAAACCAAGAAACTAAGATGTTTTGGGTTTTGTTTTGTTTTGGGGTTTCCATGGGACTTTTCACTAGAAAAATTTATTGCACTTTCTTAGCAGACTTAAAATGCATATTTAAATTTCTTCAATGAGAGTTACCAAAAAAAGTAAACTTAACAGTAGGATATAACTGAATACTTTTACCCAACTTTACATGCATTTAGCAACTTTTCGCCCTCTTTCTTTTCCAGTAGAACCAGTATCTGATAAAAAGAAATTTTATGCCCTATAAAATTTTTTGCTGTGGGTTGTTGACTTGTTTGGTTTTGCTTTTAATTAGTAGTCTGTTTATATATGAAAAGATTATAATGAGAAAAGACACAAAGAATTGATGAAACAAATTTGAAATAAAATTCTGGAGATAAATATGTTGGGACTTTTGTTGTTTTGGGGGTTTTGAGAATAGTATACAGATGGAATAAAACCCTACTTACACCAGATTAGAATATGGTGACCTAAAATTTGAGATGTTTAGTAAACATGATATAGCTTGAAGTCCTGACCCTGAGAGTGCCAGAAATGTAATAGATAGGCCTAAAGAGACTTCCCAGAGGAGATGTTGCTTCTCATGTCTACCTCTTAGAAATTACTTTTGCTCTATAACTCGTGTTCTGATTAGCCTCATAAATGTTTAATTTTTTCTTTTGCTGTTGTGAAAAGCTGAGATTGTTCTACTGGAGTACTTGAAATTACATAATGCCAATAATGAAGAACTGAGACTGCAGTCTTTTTTGTACTTCACCTCTGCTCTTATTTTCCAATAAGTCCTTCCCAAACACAAAACAGATTTGTGCATTTCCTTTAAGACAAAACAGGAGCAAGTGTCTTTAATGGAAGAATTTCTAATTTCTACCCAGTATGCTTTTTACACTTCAGACTGAGACACTATCCTGGTTTAATAATTTGACCTTCAAAGAAAAAAAAAAAACGTTTTGCACAGTGTGAGGCTTGTTAGCCCAACAAGCATGATAAGCAGCTAGCAAAAATCATGCCTTCATCTTTCACGCTGCAGTGACTTATATCTCTTGACCAATAAATAAGTCTTTACCTCAAAATAAGTTTCATAATTGGCTTGAAAGGGTTTTTTTGGTGTGTTTTGTGACAAGAAATATAAATGCTAGGACTAAAGTTTTCATGATGTGTAATGGAATAATTTAATGCAGAGAGGATCCTTTAGATTTTAAATGAAGTATCAAGGGATATTTACTGGGAAAGAAGATTACTTGTGAAAGAGAAGTTAATGGAGTTAGTAAACAAAATCAACATCCTTTCTTCTGCAAATTTATATTGGCTACAAGACGCAGCAGAGGATTTTATAAGTAAATTATTTGTAGTATCCCACTGTCACTCAGTAGCTGGAAAATTCTTTAACTTAGTGAAAGTATTGAAGAGTGCATTTATGTATTTGAAGAGTGCATTTATGGCTTTTGAAATTATGGCTTTAATTATTGATCAGACACTTCAGCATGGAATCCATAAATGCAACACATTAATTACTCTAGGAGTTAGCTGTGAAGTTAAAAAAAATGCTGAATAGATGGTGCTGCCTAATTATTTCTAACTCTAAGTAGTCTGATGTTGATCACCAAAGGAAAAATATGTTGATCCTTCAATAAAATGTGGTATATACTAGCTTTTAAGTGTTTAATTTAAACTAGTTTGTATAATCCAATCTGTAATCTTTTATGGGCTAAAATCACATAATCTCGCAGGCATAGGGTACAACTCAAGTTTTAATCCTTTTTTTTTTAATAGAAAGCATATCTCTTATTTAATATTCCTTACAGTATTTATGTATTAAATATTCACCCTTTTCTAGGATAACCACCTGCTGAAACCCTAAAGAACTGTTAGTAGAGTAAGTCTCATAAAAGTTGGACAGTGTGGTAATATATTCTGCCTCTGTATGCTTCTGTTTAATAATGCATGCCATCTCATCCTGGTGCTTAGTTTATTCTCTTCTCAACTTAACATTCGTTTATAAATATTATAACAGAAGTTCTTCAATTGTTAATCCATTTTGCACAACAGCAACTTGAGAGACCCCTCATTTTACTGTGTGCCAGAAATCATGTGCCAGAAAGCTGCTCTTTGAGATTAAATATGCAAATAATTTAGGGCTTCTGTAATGATCCAGAAGGTAAAATAATCCTGTTCTGCTACACTTTTAATTTTTGTAACTTTGTCTTTGAATAAAAATTACCTAAATTTTCTAAGAAAATGGCAATATATTTGCCTATACCAAAAGTAAGTAAATGAGATTTTACATTTCCATAGTCTTGAACTGGTCCTGGGTTCATCACATTATTTTTTTTTTATTTTCTTTTTCTCTTTTCCCAGCATTGTTAACAGTATTTTGATGAATAATTCATGGTGATGTATGTGTATGTATAAAATGTATTAAAAGCAAGTTGATGGAATGGAATCATGAGGCTGATAATTACTAAATGCAATACTTTTGGTGATTAAATCTTGTTGATTATTTCTGGTATACTTCAGCAGTCAGAAATTTTTGTCAATTCAGTATTTCTACTTTAAGAATTAGGTTAGCATGTCAGTCTCAGCTGTAATATCAGAGTATGAGCTGGAGAGGATTAACTAAAATTTGGGGACTAGAATTTCTTGATTTGAAATGCCTAGACTCAAATGAGAAGTCAGAAATCATCCTGTTTAGCCCACAGGTTCATCATGCAGTGTGTGCAAAATGACATCCAGAAAATACAGAAGCATTCTTAATTCTGTAGGTATATCTGACTCTAGAACAGGTAATTGTTGAAGGCAAATAAGACTGCTGTTGGAGAGCTATCCAGGATAATACTCCTCCTCTGAAAAATATCTCACAATATTCTCTACATTTTGTTAAGAAAAAAAAAAAAGGCAATTGTTGCTGGTGTTATTAGGATATTTTGGTAATTCACCTTGACTTAAGGCATGGATTAATTGTTCCTATCAGGGAACTCTTGATTCCTCTATCAAGAAAGAAAACAAACTGTATTCTAGGACAGTTATCTTACTTTTAAGGTTAATCCAGAACAAAATCTGAATTAAGAATCTTTTGAAGTTCTAATAGGTGTGGACTTCAAGAGAAGCATATTGATATAACCACTTTTCAAGTTCGAATTGTGCCTCTCATGTTATCCAACTTGTACTGAGAGATATACTAGGAAGATCCAAAAATGTTGTGGGTTATTTCCTTTTTCCCTGTCCATGAAGAATTTTCTGTTGCTGTAAACTACAGTAGAAAGTCTGACAGTGGAATTAATCATTTTGATAGCCTTATGTCTCCATAAAGTATTGGTTATCTTTTTGTTCAGACCTCTCTAATATTGCTCATCCAATTTAAAAGAAATTTAATTTTACCTGTGTGATCATTTTAGTTCATAACCAGGCAGAAACACCAAATTCATGTAGTGGTTTCACATTTGCCTGTTTCTGTTTGCCAAATTTAGTACAGTGGTCTGAGTGTTTACTCCTTTTCCCTCTGTGAGATAGGATCAAGAGAAAAGCAAAGCAGCACAAATCTTAAAAGGTATAAAAATATATTCATTAACACACAGCAAAAGAAGAAAATGGGAATCAAAATGAAACTTTCAAAACACTCCTCCTCCCCCACCAGCTTCTTTTCTTTCTCACAGACAATGTATAAAGAAAAAACTTGGAACTCTAGGTCAGTACCACTTATAAAATAGTCTTTCATCAGTCTTTTTAGAGAGAGAAGTCTCTCCTGATTTGTTGTGGTAACTTTCCACAAGGAAGAACAGTCTGCTTGTGGCTTTCAACTTTCACAAAAGCAGCTGCCTTGGGGGAAAAAATCTGCAATTGTGAACCTCCTATATCACACAGCCTTTCCCGTAGCTACATATGGGCCAGGGACTCATGCATACTGGGGTATCATTTTAANTTTTAGAGAGAGAAGTCTCTCCTGATTTGTTGTGGTAACTTTCCACAAGGAAGAACAGTCTGCTTGTGGCTTTCAACTTTCACAAAAGCAGCTGCCTTGGGGGAAAAAATCTGCAATTGTGAACCTCCTATATCACACAGCCTTTCCCGTAGCTACATATGGGCCAGGGACTCATGCATACTGGGGTATCATTTTAAAAATGAACTATTCAAACGCAAAGGATATTCTTAATCTCATGGAACAGAGATTAAGGGGGTATAAATCCCCATGAAATCCACACAGGCCTAGGAGTGCACAGAGATGTGAGAATGGAATTAGAACTTTCAGAAAATCTAAAATACATAAATCCACACAGACATGAAGTAGAAATGCAAGTTTAGTTTTCAATAAATAGAGGATTTTAAGTGCCTGTATTAGCTAGTAAGAGAAACCTTAAGATCTAGTTTAAAGTTTAGTGGCATTGCCTTTTGCAAAGATAGATAAACTCTAGACATAATGAAAACTGCCCCTACCAGCAGCTGATGGGGCCCGGGGGCATTTCCAGGGCAGGGATGGCTCCCACCCACGAGGGAGGAGCAGCAAGCCTGGATGGCCTGCTCCACTTCACGGAGCGGCCCCAGGGGGCCTGCTGTTACCTGCTCTTCTGGTCGGAAGGGAAAAAGGGGAGGTTACAGCTTAATATCAGCCAACTTTAAATCCTGCCCTGCCGCCAGCCAAGCCAAGGGAAATGTCTGCCGGGCCCTGATAGCAGCTACGGGCCCGGCTGGGTCTGTCCCGCCCCAGTTGTCACCGAGGGTGGGCAGGAGGCACCCACCA
>VWYP01017887.1:27500-29871 GCA_013400435.1 Pycnonotus jocosus | reverse complement strand
GTGTTGAAGGCTCGTTTTCTATATGTGTGTATGTATGGGTTTTTTTCCAGCAGGACTTTTCCTCCTGTAGATGTATAAGAAATTATGCATCAGACAAAAGCCTCATAAACTGACCATTTGTCCTTTGGACACAATAGCCTGCCCAGCCCCTCTGCTCCTCCTCTCCAATTATGTGTGATTAGTCTCAGTGTGTTGTGTCAAGAAGGGGGAGTGTGCTGAGTGCTTATTATCTGTTTAGGTACAAGAAGAGCACATTTAGGTTCTGACTATGAATGGAAAGTGAGCCTTTATCAGGACTAAAATCTAAATGCTACTATCCCAGAAATTGCTTTCAAAAAAACACATGCTTTTTTTTTTTTTTTTTAATAAATTCCAAGAAACACTGTAAGAACTAAAGGATTTTATAATGTAATCAAACTATCTCCCTTGAATTAGTTTATATTGTGGCCCATGTATTTGATATACACTTAATGTGATATTTCTTTTACTGGAAAAAAGAAAAATCCTACAAAGAAACAGGATCAGTATCTGATTTCTTAACAGTTTATCAGACTGTTTTAATGACTTCTCAGTAGCAGTCTTTAAACTACAACACTTTTAAAATGTTGAAAATAGAGAGAGAGGCAGAGACCATGACTGAGAGAGGAAGGTACTAGCTGCAAGCAAGTGTAGAGAATCCTGCTGAAATACATTAATTAAAAGAACTGCAATTTGACAATAAGCATTCTTCCATATTCAACAAAGTGGCCAGCCTGTAAACCACAAGCTCCTGAAAGTCCCTTGCTCTTCCTGCTTCTTCCCAAACAAATTTCTTCACTACCAGTTTGCACGTCCTTGTATTCAGTACTTTTTATGCTCCATTAGAGCACCTAGATGGATCTCAGAAGGCATAGGTCAAGTTGCAGTTAGATCATACATTTCTTTCGCACAAAAACTTGAATTGCAATGCCAAGTGATGGGCTAACATCACAATAACAGCAATTTATTCCTCTTTTGATAAAAAGCAGCCTATTCTCGGTGTTAGATAAAGACCAGGGGCAATGCAAACCAACCATTTATCCTAGAACTGAGTGGTATAGCTGGTATGAGTTTCATATTCAAACTCCTGTTGGAAAATACTTGTGTAGTAAGAAATCAAAAGCATCTAGGAGCAAATTGAAATTGCTGTGAAGATGGCTTTAGTGTAATTAGTTTTGTTTTGTTTTGTTTGTCCCACACAGCAGTGCCTTTGTTTCTCTAAAAGCATGTATAAGGAAATCTTCATAATCAACAAAGCAGTGTGGAAAATAGCACAATATTAAAATTTGTGAACCTTTTATTTTTGAGAGGACCTGAATGTCTGCTGTACAATAATCTAATAAAGATCATTAGTTGCCAAAAACAGAAGCAATGTCATTTGAAAATTGTTGTTTTAGCTCTAAGAAGAAAACAGTTTTACTCAAACTAGTAGCTGATAATTGCTTTTTATTTCTTTAGTGTCTGTCGTTTGAGTTGAAGGCTTTGCACAGGTGCTGCCATCCCTAAAGTGTGTAATTGATGGCTTGTTTACCAAAGATGCATTTAGGCTTCATCCTGCAAACTCATATTGGAGCTCCACAGGCAGTAAAGTTACTCATCTACATAAGTGTTTGCAGGTTTGGTCCATGTACACATTTTTAGAGGTACATATACAAGCTTTTTTTTTTTTTTTNTTTTGAGGTTCATATTAAAGGTTTTTTTTTTTTTTTTTTTTTTTAAGGATGGGTGTTGAAAAGTCATGGATATAGGACTTATAAAAAGAATGTTCTCTTTTTAGATACATCTCTGAGTCTCTTGCATCAGCTGGTATTTGAATCGTTTCTCAGCACTTCAATTTTAATAAAAATGCAGTATTTATTAATACATCAAATATCTTTGCTAAGAAAATATTAGGCAGTTTGTCAAATCATGCGTATAAAATGTATCAGAGCCTTTTATGTAATGTGTTTTAACTAGTCTCTGATACTTGGTATATTTTTAATGATATAATTTAGAGTGTTCTGTAACAGAATATTGAGCTTAATTACTTTGTGCTTGCAAAGCATTTGAAGTTGAATGACACCGCTCAAGAGCTGTGCTGGCTTCACCTAGAGTGGAAATGTTAGGCTGATACAAGTTTTCCTTCACACATTTTTGCTAATTCTTACAGCAGTGTTGTGTCTTCCTTCTTTCTCAGAGCAAAATGGCAGAGGGGAATGATATCCTTGGGGACATCCATTCCTTGGGCACAGCTCTCATACACCTGGTGCCAATGACAGTTGTGTAATCTTCAGGATATGAAAAATCAAGAAAAAAATATTCCATTTCCTGCTGCAAGATATGGCAAAGCCTTCTTAAAAATTGCAAACTAGTC
>VWYP01017887.1:0-22500 GCA_013400435.1 Pycnonotus jocosus | reverse complement strand
TAAAAAATTATGGTTTAATTCATAATAATGATAGTTACCTCTCAACCAAAGCTAATGTGAACTTTGTACATTCAATATGCTTTTTAGAGTCATTGCTTACATAAGTTTCTTTCTTACATTACTTTCTATTGCATCAGCTGATGCATTATAGTTTACCTTTTCCCATGCTGGGAAACTGAGGCAAAAAAGTGAAGTAACACACATAGAAAGGCTCTATGACAGGCAGAAATGTATTTATAATGCAAGTTTCACTCAAAGACAGTTCCTAAACAGCAGACCTTTAACCACCTATCACACTTAATTTTTGTGCTAGATGTTGGCACACTCTGGGAACAGCATATTTTTCATCACCAGATATCATTTGAAATTCCCCGAAGAGGTTATTGTTCTTTCTTATGGATGGCACAAGTATTGGATTTTTCAGCAGATGTACTGAAATACAGACAGGGATGCAGGATGTATAAGAAGTATTTTAATTTGGCATTTCCTTTCTTCTATGCATTTCAGCAGCAAGCTGTTGGTTTTGAAGGGATCAGGTAAAAGCACTGAAGAAAACATGTGAGACTTTGTAAGATTTCTACAGGACAAAATGCTGTTTATTTGCTTGAAGGGAGCACTGATGGACATTCCTACATCTTCATATTGTTTTAGTGTTCCTACTGCCATGCTGTGTTCCAGGAGTTGGGGATGAAGCTTAGCAAAGGTGGCTCTAGGTTAACTCTTTGTGATCTCACCAGAAATCTGCAGAAACGGTTTGGGCCACTTTCTGAGACAATTACTTCCACAAGTCTGCAGGCTGCTAGAGGATTTAGGGATGAGGACCGCACATAAGGCTTTGTGCGGCGTTAATTTCCAAAGGTCCGTGTGAATCACAGCAAAGGCATTAGTACTGTGTGAGTGTATTCAATAATTGGTGCAAACAGTTAAAGCAGTGACACAACAGGAAGCAAAGTGGTGACTTAACCTTGCATTCCCGGCGCAGGGAACACCAGCAGCTCAGCAGATTGCTGCAGAAAGGGCAGGTGTTTTTGTTGTGGCTCCACAACAGCTTGTGCCAGGTGAGGTGCATCTGTGCTTTTCTGTGCCCACCCTGCAGACAAGGTGCTGCCAGATAACTGCATAGGGAACAAAAAGGGATCATGTCACAGGCACCAACGCTCTGGGAATCTGCCAACTTATGTAGTGAGGTAGAAATATTAGCAAACACGTGGACAAAGAGTCTATTATGGAAATAAAGGCCATGGGAGAGCACAGAAACAGTGAGCCATATTTGACAGTGGTTTATAGGCTGTGCAGAAAAGAAATGGGAGGGAAAAGATGAAATTCTCATCAGAGAGGGAGGTATTCACCATGACAAAAATAATTTGGAAAGGTGTTAAGCTCAGTTAAAAGGCAATCCTTTCAAAGCACTTTCAGAGTTATTTTCAACTGTGAGCAAAGGAGAGGAATATTGCCACTGGGTAGAAATTGCTGCCAAACAATGATGGGTGAAAGAGATGCCTACTGCTGAACCCCAGCCCATTTCAGATCACTTTTGGCCTGCTCTTTTCTTTGTTGTAAGGCTCCTTTAGAGGAATAAGGACTGCAAAGCATGAGCAGCATCTCATCCTGGCTCTCCATCCCAAAGTGGCAAGAGTTGGAGGCTCGTGTCCAGGGCCCGAAGGGCTGAGTACAGGCTGCTTAAAGCATGGGGAGGGCACATCCTGTCAGGTCATGGCATTAAGAAGGCTCTACTTGTGCCCAAAAACCAGGAGTGAGAGCAAAGCAGCTCCAGGTGAGTTCATCACAGGACAGTGGATAATCCCACGGGCACGGAGCTCGGTGAGACAGCGCACCAGCAGTCGGAAAGGTGGCACACAGACCCTGCAGAGCAGCACGGCCACAGTGGGGATGCAGGTAAGACTGAGCACCTTAAAAATTTCTCCAGAGGAACAGAATAGGTACCACTTTCAAGCTTTCCAGTACCCAGTAACCACAGACACAGGAACCTACAGACCTGTGTACGTTGAGGAGCCCAAGTATGGGCTCCCATTTGTGTTGCCATGCATCTGTGGGATGTGCTGTGTGCACTCACCAGGAAAGGTAGAAGGTGAAGGAGCAGCAGGGAATGCTGAGCGCTGGGAAGGTTCACCTCGTGGTGTGTTGCCTTGCCTGGACTCATAAACACAGTGTAAAGGCAGCATATGATTGTGCATGACTTGTGGTTCACTCTGCCTTCAGAGTGATCTACCTCATGCTGATGAGGTGACTGGAAATGTGTTTTCCCTACGTAACCACTCTTGCCAGTAGGCAGGGGGCATTTTATCACCATACAGCCATGCTGTTACTGCTGCTGGATGGGATTCCCCTGTCCCAGAGCCACCAGCCATTTTACCTGCTACTCCAACACACAGTGCTTCCCACCTGTGCCAAACAGGGTCAAGCTGAAATGAACACTTGCATGAACAGTTCAGATCATTGTACAATCAGATATTTGAGTTGCAGAAGCACAGCACATTTTTCTACTGCTGTTTAGAGGCTGATGTGTGTAGCCTTAACAACAATTTGTTTATTCATCCATTTCAGTAGCTTTGTTCCTGCTGACTTCTATCTAAAATGCAATGTAATGCACATTTTATGAGCTATAGAACAGTTATGGCTTTAGAGTGAGTCCATATGCACGAGAGCTGTGAAAAAAAGATATTTAAAAATCTCATAAGATCTAGGTTGTTGTTAGTATTCCTCTTTGCTGATTTCTTATCTTTTCATAGCATAGAAATAAGAATTAATTTAATACGTAATTCTGAATCTGGGAATGTTTTCAGTGTGAGGAACATGGAGATATATCAGAATATTCAGAAATCTGATCTTTTTATGCAGTGTTGAAAAAGCTCTTTCAAATGAGGAAAGAAATGTCACTTTAAACATTTATTTTAAAAATACTGATGTAGCAATATTGTGCTCTGCAATGCATCTTTTATGCTTAACGCACAGGAACAGGTATATTCCTAGATTTCTTTTAAAATCTGACTTCCAAAGGCAAATAGTCCTGCAGTGATAGTTCAAAACACTTGTGCTTTTTTGAGGTATGTCTATGGTACTTTAAACTGCAAGCTGACTGTAAGCTCAGGCACAACATGGCTTCATCTATGTTGACCTTAGTGTGCTAAACCAAGGAACACACTCAAGGTATTTGTGCTTCCTGTCCTGGCTCTGGCCATCTACACTGTGGCCAGTGAAAGTCCTGTGGTTTGTGTGCAAATGTCCAGTCTTGGCCTGTGTGAGCTTTCTCTCTCAGGGAGGAGTAGCCTAAGAGTAGGCTGCTTATAAATCCAAATGCTCCAGTGGGTAGCTTTGGGAGCTGATAACCAGGGGTTTTGCTACGTTCTTAGATGGGATGTGTGGAAGGCCATGAGCCTGTTCTTTGTGCCATAGACCTGTGCTAAGCAGGCCCATCAGCCTGAACCTTCTCTCTTGGCCTTCCCTGAAGGTTGCTTCTAGCCTGTGTTTGAAGCACCTTATATCCTCCCAAGGTGCTCTTGAGTTTTTGTGCAATTCAGACATAACCAGTGACTGTAGATTCTCTTGTGCTGGACCAGCCCTTTTTCTCTGCTGGTTTAGCTGGGGTATAATTCAGAAACTTCTGTCCCTTTACCTTTCCTAAAGGAAAACACAACTGCACAAACCTCCATTTAGCTCTGAAAAGGGTGTCTGATAATTGTTTTAAAACCAACCTGAAAATGTGAAGCATTATGAAGCATTACACTAGAGCCCATTCATGCTGCTGATGTAGTAAAACTTTATTTCTACGAGCAATTGCTGTGTCTATTGCCTTGAGACCCAATAGGACCTTCTTGCAGGGCCCTGTGACCCCATGAGAATGGAGGCAATTCTCTCTGGGCAGCTATGGATTACAAAGGAAGTCACTACCACTGGGAGTAATGTTATCTTAACAAAAATCTCCCTGCTGTTGCCCAAACCTTGACCTACTGTGCAGTTCTTTTTCTGCTAATATAACTCACTTGACATCTTTACCTTTCTATACCACTTTGCTGTAATTCCCTATGATCCTTTTAAAGAACTATAGTGGTGGTAGGGCTTCATTGCAGAGATGAACTGCAAAGCATAGCCAAATTTGAAGGGTCTGGAGGGAAGAATAAAGAGTTGTTTGTTACTATTTCATATATAGCCCACTCTAAAGAAATAACAGTAAAAGACACATGGCAGTGGAGTTAGTGTTGGCCCCTTGTTCTCCACAGAGTAATTGCAATGGGGCATTCCACACAGGCCTGTCCCTTCTGAAGCTTCACTAATTGGTTGTATTGCATCAGGGAAAGCAAAACAGCAAAAATACAAATAGTATTTGAAGTTTCCACACTTCTAACATTAAAACCAGATGGTTTGCTTTTCTTTTCTGAAGGATCTAGGAAGGTCTGAAGCTTCCCAATCCAGTGCATACATTATATCACTTGTCAGGGCTCAAGAAAAAAAGAGCAGAATAGTATCAGGTGTTATATTTCCTCATTTTTCTTGCTGGTTATAGTTGTGGTATTTGGTTTTCAGGTGGTCTGATCCACCCCTGTTTCCCAGCTCCTTGCAGGTGTCAAGGACCCTGTGCTCTGTGCTCTGCATCCACAGGAGGAGGTTAAAGGGTGATTTCTGGGGATGCAGGATGGTGGTGCATAGGCAACAACAATTTACAGGATGTGGTAGAGCTCTACTCAAACAAGAGACTTTTTTTCTGAAGTAAAGTTGGCAACATGCAGATGTCCTCTGAGATTCTAGCTTTGCTGCCTCCTCAGTCAATGCTTGTACTCTTCAAGGGTAGTGAGGAAAGCTGCATCTTCTTCTTTTGATAGGATAATAGAAGCGAGGTTATCCACACTGACCTGCACCTTCTGACTTTTCAGTCAACCAGCAAGCTTTATTCTGTCAGAAGAAGCATGACCTGTTTTACTCCCCTGCTGTTCACTGGTACTTAGATAGCAGGGTAACATAAAGACTTTGGAACACAACAGGAGTTAGGATGCTGCTGAAGAGTATGGAAAACCTGCCCACAAGTGGTTTTGTCTGACAAACTCATCTGTACCCACTTCTCCTTGGGATTTGCCATACCTTTAGGATTCTCCACCCTTCCTTCTGTCCTTGCCATGGAACACAGAGCCCTCTCTTGCTGCCATCCCTGTGACACAGCTCCTCAGGCTGTGCAAGCTGTGACCCAGCCTGGTGCTGAGTGTGCTGAGGGCTCAAATGTCAGCAGCGTTTAGCCCTCCTGTGGGCAGCATTGTCTTCACCCCATCTATCCCTAGCACAGGCCTTTGTTTCGACCCCATGGGAGGAAAATAATCCCCTTGCGTCTGACCACACCTGGATTCAGCCTTCAATTTGGCACCTTGAGAAGTGGGCCAATTCTCTGACACTCTTGCCAGGACTAAAGCCAGAGTGAATGCAGCTAATTTTCACTGCTCTAATTAGGTGTTGAGTTAGCGAAAGGAGACCTCACCTCTTAAAAAATTCTTTAAAAACAGAGAGAGAAAAGGGAAAGAAGAGAAGAAAGAAGACAGGGAGCGAAAGAGAAAGAAAGAGAGAAAAAGAGGAAGAAACAAACAAATGCGGTCCCTGAAAAAGAGAAAAGAGAGCACCAAATACTTGACAGGGGTAACAGGGAAGGAGATTGGGAACAGCCCCTTTCTTTCAGGTGCAGGACAGAAGAGGGTGTCCTACACAGATCAGAGGTTGGAGGAGCACTGGGGACTTGGGGGGCAGCCACAGAGGGAATGCCTTCCTACATTTTCTGGCTTGCTTTGGCTGTAGGTCTCTGGGGAAGCCTTTGGTGTGGAAATCAGACAAAGGTGTTCCTGTTGTTACCCATGGGAATTCAGTGGTTCAGAGAAATGCCCTGAAAATATGTTGGAATTCAGTTATGCAGTCTCAGACTAACAAAAAAAAAAAAAAAAAAATTCTTCAGTAGTGCTCCACAAGCTCTGGCTAAAAATCAGCATTTTCCCTAGCTTATTTAATAATCAGGTGCCTTTTTCTCCATCCCCCACCTCCCACTCTCCTGAAGAAAAAGAAACTCACATCTGCTCTAGATGACTTGAAATAAAGGGGGCCAAAAGCTGTATGTATGGTTTTCTTAGCTTCTCTACACAGAGAGCCAGGGCCATGGAAACATCAGACTAAGAGGCTTAGAGTAAATCCTGGCAGTCTCAGTGCTAGAAACTCTCCCACTGATAACCAAAGCCTAATAAATAAGTTCGAGAGAAAAACTAAATGAGAGTGCGTCAATGTTGAGCAGTTAATTAGGGTACCTCAGCATTTGTGCTGCAAATTATGAGAAAATTAAAGAATATAGAAACATATGTTGGCAAGAGTGAGAACATGCTAAAAGTAAATACTGCTGTTATTATTAGCGGTAAAAATAATATTAATTAGTTGTATTACAGTAGCACCTAGTGGTGCTACTGGATCTCATCGCCAGATGAGATCAAGGTCCCCAAAATATGAAGGTCTTAAATAGAAGTTGCATATAAGTGCATGTATATATAACGTATGTATATGGACGTGCGTACATAACATATAGAGAGATAAGTGATGAAATAACCTCAGCAAATGGAAATCAGGCTACAGAATATTTTGTGATTTGACTTCTCATATTCCTATTTTTTTATGTGCTGCAAGGCAGCTGTTTGCAACTGTTGTTTATGACACAGAGAATAGAGGACTGTGTTTGTAGTTCAGGAGACAGAGTGTATATGTGTATGTGTGTGTCTGTGTGTGTATTCAAATATAGGTGTGTCTATTCATCTGTACACATACACATATATGCCTATTCAGACCACATGGTGTTATATTTTTCCTAACTTGGATCAGGACAACACAGAAAGCTTGGCAGGCAAAACAAAAGCTGTCCCAAAGGCTCCGTTTACTCCCCAGGCACCATTTTTTTACTGCAGTGGAACTGCCACTGTCCTTTCTGTGCCCCTTTCTGGGCACTTTTTGGGGAGACATGTCTCCCCACCATGCACTGTAAAATTCTCCTTAAAGAAAGCCACAGCTGAATACTGCCTTCAGCTAAGTCAATACAGTCTGAAAGGGTGCAGAACTGCAAGTTGCAGTTGCAGTTGCTGCAGCTGCTGCTGACTCCTACTAAATAATTTAATAATAAAATTGAAAAAAAGCTACCACCTTTCCTGATTTGGATTTGCATGCCACAGCAGGGAGAGGCTATAATGACCCAGATGACACAGTTAACTCCGGATTCCTTAAGACATGGGAACTAATTTAATTGTTAATGTTTTACTGCCTGGGTTTTCTAAGAAAATGAGCCCTTGCAGATTATCTGGGTTCCTGTTTCAAACAGAGCAGTGCTGAGGGCTTTTTAGAAAAAAATCTTGTTTGAAATAGCAGCAGCAGTCTTGAGGTTTCCAGTGAGGAAATTGCACGGCAGGTCGGGCCGTCAATTTAATGTTCGGAGACATGCTTCGTTTGAATGATAATTTCATTAGATTAGTTTGTAAACTTTTAATGCAGGTTGCATTATATGTCTAAGAAGAAACAATTTGTGTGACAGACTATCCTTCATAATCCCCCTCTTCAGCCTTCTGCTAACAAAAGACCCTTAATACTGAAGATGTTTTGTGGGAGGAGAAACATTTTCCAAACAAGTAGTTTCTCTATTCCAGCCCAGGTAACAAAGAGGCCTTAGGAATTTCTGTGGGCCTTGTCAGGACTGGCCCATTGGTCTTAAAGCCACCTGCTGCTTAAGCCATTGGTCAATAGATTAACTGCTGCTATTACTAAGTGTTTAGGAAAGTAAGTTATGTGGCAGAGCAAACAAAATCAACCTCCTTAACACATGTTAATTCAAAATTTAATAAATCTGCACTGAGAACAGTAAAGCAATCAAGGACGGTGGGGAGCGCAGGAAAGCTCTTCGTATGCACTGCTCCTCCAAGCAAAGTATCACATAGCAGAAAAAAAGTCTTAAACAAAAGGATAATACTCTATTTGCTTTGCAAAACTAGCTTGACACTTGCCTCCACGCCTCTGCCTTCCTCCTTTTCTTCTGGCTTTTGGATGCTGTTTTGTGCTGCAGATTTTGGGCAATTTCCAAACCTCAGTCACTGAAGTTCACAATAAACAGTAATAGTGGAGTAAATTCCTGGTGAAAAGATGGGAAGGATTCAAATTCTGGCAAAAGCTGTGACACTCCACAGCCTCGCATGTGGTTCTTATTCTGTAATGAAACACATGTTTTAACAAAGCACATCTTCTCAGGAAGAGAAAACCTTCTGCCTGCCCTCACATGCCACTGGGGACTTTGCATGGCCCTGAAGGTCCAGAAAGATTTTTGCAGGGGAACACAAAAAATTCATGAGGCCAATGCCTTATGAATCTGGCCTGGGCAAAGGTCAGAAAGATGCTAGCAATTCTTCTTAAAATCAGTCATTTAAATCTCATTTGCCTACAGCTCCATGCTATTTCATGAGATAAAAGAAAGGCTTGGGGGGAAAAAACTGCTTTTGCATGCAAAAAAGGGGATAGAACAATACCAGGTGTTGCTGCATGTTTGTTTAGGAGTTCCTGGTTTTCTGTCACATGCTTCAAGCACTTGCTGTTTCTCATATTGCAAATTTAAGTAACTGGAAAAATACAGTTCTCTTTGTTTTGGAAAGATACACAAAAATTCTTGGAATAAATTTCCATTTTTGTGGTGTTTTTTCCTAATTCTTAACTTTCAGATTCCTATATTTCATTAAGCAGTAATTTGCTTCATATATGGGTTAGCTGTGACCTAAAACTGAAGATCACGATTATGGTTGCCCTTACTTGGCTTAGAATCATGGATGCTCCTGTATGGCATGAGTCTGTGTTTTGTCAATGGATACTCAGGAGAAGAGAAAAATCCAAAACAGTGGCAATTCAGGTCACACATAAGTTACTCACTGATGTTTTCCCACTGAGTGTTTGAGGGAGGCAGAAGCAGAGAAATGCACTGAAATGTATTCCTGCTCCAGCACATGAACAGTTCTATCCAGGGTGAGGGGTGGCAGCTGGTACTGGCCTTCTCTTCAGAAATTTGACCATTTGTTACTACTGGGTTTGAGATCTGAGTTTTTGTAGATTTCCCACAAGTCTAATACTGGTTTTGCCGAGTGCATTTGACTGGTTCCAAACATACATGTTGGTTGATACATGTTGATGATCAGGTACAATAGCTTGTTAGGAAAACAAGGCATCTTCCAAGCAAATTTTCAGGGGTGATTTCTCATGATCCATAGGCTGGGTTGTGATTTCCTTGGTCTGGCTTTGGCAGAGCCTTCCTTAACCTGGCATGTGAATAAATACTACTGCAGGCCTCCATCCATGCTGTTTGGAAGGGTGAAAATTCCCCCTTCGTGAGGCTGTAAATCTCCTGAGAGGAGAATGCAGCAGAAACTCCAAAATGTTTTCCTTGCAGACCTTGTTGAGCTGTTTTTTTATCTTGGTAGGGGAGCATTTAGACCTCTATGAACAAGATAAAATAAATGATTTATTATGGCATGGCAAGTATTGCTAGGCTATCAGCTGCCATCATGGAGCCCAGCCTGATGGTTGTAGTAAGATATTAGAGGCTATCTTTGAACAGGAATTTTATCTGAGATTTTTATAATATATCAAACCTCCTTGCATGTCTGGGAGTACATGGGAGTCAGTACAATGCTAAGAACATTCCAACAGGACTGTTATCCTTCCTTTCCATGCCGTGTCTAATCACCCTCCCTGTGGGCAGCCTGCTAAAATTGTGATGGTAGGTTAAAATCAGAGGTCCAGATATAACAGAAGTTTGCCAGTGTCATATTGTGAATGTCTTTGACTCCAGGACCTCTTCTCCTGATGGACACAGTGTAAGGAAATCCAGATCTAGCCCTACATTTGTACTCTGCAGTAAGGACATAGGGCATTTGTGTTCAAAGTATCTTTTCCCAAGAAGGTGGGTGAGCATCTGTCTTCACAGCTGACACCAAAGCTGGTTTTCAGCCAGTCTGCTGGCAAGAGACACGAGTGAGTATGGTCCCTTTTGACAGCCATAAGCTCTAGATAGTTTAATGTAATGCAGTTAAAATTAAAGCACTTGCCTGGTTTGTTGTGTGGCATCCCTGCATTGCCTCAGTCTGGCAAGGTCAGCTGGATGATATTATAGATGGATACTCCCTGGTTCATTTTCACTTATTTTTAATGTGATGCTGCTTTCTGTACACATATCAATTGTATGAGCCAAGAAAAAATGTGGAGTAAAGGAATATATTTTTAGATCTCACTTTATTTGGAAAGCAAGGGATGCAGTCTCTTCTGGAATTTGATACTCATAAGCTGAACAGTGCTTTACTGCTGTGATGAAGTTAAATCACACAATTTCTTTGCTGCCTTATAATGAAGAAACCTAAGCTCAACTATTATTCTCCTTTGAGGCTAAGAATTCAAACTCTCTTTGAGAAAAGACTGATTTAAGATCATTTTCTGCTCTGAGTGTGCTAGGCATTACATAGGGTGCAAAGGCAATACACAGTGCAGCATGACACTTAAACTGTTATTACACTTATATTGCATTTAGAAAAAAAAAAATCTTCAATCATTCATAGTTAACCTAGGAGAGCATTTTCCCCAATGTGACACTTAAATGTTTTTAAAATAATGGGATGATTTGTTTCTTTCCCCTTGAATATGAGGCAGTGAGGTTAGAAGGGGAAGCAGAGGGGGGATGAAAAGTGGCTTATATTGTCAAGGTCTCCTTAACTGTTAAGCAGTGAGGGAAAGAATCAGACTCCTTTCCTGGTTGAAAACAGAGAGATATTCTCCACTGATGACTGTCCTTCTAAGCCTTTCCTATCACAGGCTAGCAGTTAAAATAATACTCACCTACTGGGCATCCAGCAGAGTTGATCTACCTTTTCTGCTAGGAGGTTCACATCCAGTCAAGCCTGATTAATCTGTTGCAAGTCCTGAATGATCCCAAATATAACACATAACAGCTACACCTGTTTATCAAGTCAGTTCATTTCCCTTCCCCTATTCCACACTGAAAAGGAGCATTAATTAAAACAGTAAACAAACGAGCGCCTATTCTAAATCAGAGCTGCAGGCAAAGAAGAGATAACTTAGGCTCTTGAGAAGAGGGATTTTCAGTTAATTTATGGAATCTACTGTCACTCTCAGGGCAAGGGAGCTTACGTAGCTGGGAAATTGAAGCAGACAGGCTTTGTCTAAACACTTCTTTTTCAGTGAATATCTTCTCCTTTTTTTCCTATTTTAATTTTTAATCAAGCCCTCTACTTTTTTCATTTTTTTTTAAAGGAAAAAAATTGCTAGATTTTTCCAGTGTTCTGGTGACTCATACAGCTCCTGTGAGATTCCCAAAAGGTAGAGAAGAGTGAGGAGGAGAGGCAAAAAGCTGAGCTTTAAAAGGAGCAGTGTGAGAATATGAAACGTTCCTTTAGCAAATTATTCCACGGAAATTAATTGCTGTGTTTCAATCCGTTTTATTCATCATTTTCCCCAGCATATTCATCTGTACCCTGGTCCTGGAGCAGTGTTGGTGTGAGTGTTTTGTCTGCCCAGGTCCCCGATGACCTGCAGGGAGCCCACCTGAATTAAATAGTTCCAAGCTGGCGTGCACTCGGTGAGGAGCTGCCGGGTCCCTGTGCAGGGTGGCTGCTCTGTGCTGCACACAAGGGAGTGCATGAGCAAAGCTCACGGCGCTGGGACAAAGGCTCTGCTTCTGCCTGCGAGGAGAGCACCGAGGGGATCAGAGGGGCAAAGCCCAGGGGTCTCAGTCGTGCTTTGCAGGTGCTGTTAGCACCCATCTCCCGAATTTGGGGCTGCCGTCCCCAGCCCCGGCTCCGCGGGAGGAGTGTCGCGGGGGAATTGCCCGGGTGTGGGTGCTGCAAGGTCAGGGCCTCTGCGTCAGGGTGGATTTTGGTCTGCTTTGTGTTTTTGAGGGAAGCACGTACACATTCAGTTTTTGATAGGGGGGAGAAGCAGCAGGGGAGCGACTCAGAGCTGCAGGAGAAATGGGGACCAGACCCCCCTGAAAGCGAAGAGGTGATGTGCTCTGAATTCCCCCTCGCAAGCACATTGCTGAGCTAATTGAAACTGGCTCTCCCACATCCCTGGAGAGTGCCCTGACCTCCTACCTCCTAGCAGATGGGGGGAGGGCTGAGAGGCAGAAAAAAATCCTCTCCCTCTCTCCCTCTCTCCTCTCTTTCTCTCCCTCTCCCCTTCTCTCCATTTTTTAATCAGCAGTTCTGCCCCAAGAAACCATACCTGCTGTAGCTCCCTACTGTACACACCCAGGACAACTTTCAACAAATCACCATTTTCTGTCAAAAAATTTGCAACCTGCTCTTGTTACGAGCTGCTTTTCAATTCCAGAACATAGCTAAAAAGATTACTGTTCTGCCCAAATGTAATACAGGAGGGAGACAGTTTAAACTCCTATCAGGCAGGATTTGTCACGATGAAGGCTGCATTTCTCAGGAAGCAAACTATCATTTTGCTTCTACAATACTGTTGGGACTCTCTCCCTGGGCTAATTAATGTATTAGACATTTGATTTTATTTCAGACTGAGATTTGGAATAATTCAGTTTGTGAAATTACATTGAAATTGTAGTTTTCATAAAATTACAGACAGACCAAAAAAAGTTCTGTAAACCATTGTCATTTCAGATACAAACCTCTTTTAAAGCTAGAGGAATGCCTTCTACATATTTCAAGTCATCCAGCTTTTACTGGTGGCATATCCAGTAATCATGTTGACAAATTAATGGTAGAGAATTAGTTGTACATTAAAGATTTAAATTATATTATGCAGCACATTGTCATAAAATGATATAAAACAATTGGCAAATAAATGTAAATTAATTCCAGCTACTGACATGTGAGATGCAGACTGACATCTGTACACTGCTTGCCTTGCGCAGCTGCCATACTTTCAAACGTAAAGCAAAGTGGGGAGCGGGATGGCGCAGAGCAGCAGCAGGCAGGGATGGACTCAGGCCCAGCCTTTGGGAATGGCCGTGGGCTGGGCCAACCCTACCTCCACTTCTAAACAAACAAATTTGTGTCCAGCATTGCCCCTGTGTGCCCCTGGGGGGACGGTAGAAAAGTTTCCTTTGTCAAGCGGGATGAATACCTTGTCATGACAATACTCGGGGTTTGGTATTATCCCACTCTGACCAAAATCCCGTGAGTTCCTATCAATACCGAAGCACGATTGCTTCCCGGGGCACAACCCCGAGACTTTCAAGGGCTCACACACTACTGTGCTGGCTAATTATACAGATTCCATTTCCTGTTATGAAGGAATGCATTACCTGCAGCAAAGGATGCAGAAAATATTGGGCGCGGGAGGCGCTAGGAGGAAGCAGAAAGCGGCCATGAATTCAAGCCCCAGCCCTGGGTTTATACCCACAATCCAGACCCATGCTGAGAGCCTAATCACTGGGGCCATTCTTTGGGCTGTTGTCCAATCAGTCCCTGAATAGCAAAACCCCACAATGTGGAGTATGAATTAGAGGGGGGGAATAAACGTGGGCGCAGACTTTTTTTGCAACAATACCTAACCGGGCCTTTCAGCCAGGACAACTCACGGACAAAAGCACGGCGGAAATTGAAGTAACTTTTGGAGGCCCTCATCAGTAAGAGCTGGCTTGATGAGGGTAGCGCTGGCTTCTTTTTTGTGTGGACTGGATCAATTATTCACTGAGGGGGGAGAGGTGGAGGAAAAAAAAGTCTTAAAAATCCAACATTTGTGTTGCACTGGCCTTGGAAATCATGGCTGTTCGCTGAATAAAACCAAATATTTTTGTCTCCTCCTCCTTCTTTCCTTGGCGGATGCTGCAGTAATTTAGGGGGTGGCTGGTGGAGTGCTTGCATTCCTCACCCTTCCCCCCGTGCCCAAAGAAGAGAATAGCTTCTTGAGCTATAGAGATGTCAGGTCCATGTTTTAAAATTTAGCTTTGTTTACCCAACAGAATGGAATTCATTACTGCGCAAAAGCGGTTCAATTTTCTGACCTTTTTTATTCAAAATGTTGGAAGTAGCAAAAAGCTCATTTGAAGGTCACAGGTTTATGTATCTATTCTCTTAAGTGTTTTAGAAATTCATATGGAGGACACTAAAGGTGGAATATGTGAAAACATACTGTTCATTGTTTACCCTAACCTTGCCATGATTATTAGATAAATGAGGGAAGCAAAATGGCATTAAAAGCCATTGTTAACAGTGATTTTTTTTCCCCTGAAGACTGTTCATTTTTGCCCCCGATCTGCAAAGGTCATTTTCTAATTCTTTTCATTGAGTAGTTTATATAACTTCTGCATTTCAAGTCTATAAAAAGCTTTTGCAGACTTTTCATACTGTAAGTAGTAATTTGTTTCATTACCGTTTGAATTTTTACATGTAATTCCTATGGACATTTTGCTGATATTGTCAGGCTTAAAAGCTGAGAGGCTTTTCAGTTTTTTCTGTTTTGTTTTTTTTTAAAGGCCAGATTCATTCTATCTAGATAATTTGAAATTAGTGGAATCAATCAGTCGGCGATTTAAAAGCCAAACTTCGCCGCGAAAGATATTTGGAATAAAATTATTTTATTTTCCTACATCCGCATCTGATATGAAAGGCTTTTTCAGCCAGTTATCCAAAGCCAATATTTAACTGTTACTTATTCCCCTAATTTCTGTCCTTTGTCAGAGGAACTTTCCTCGCTAGATCTTGTTGCTCCGTTCCGCGCTAATTGCAGCTTACATTATATAAATGGCTTTGTAAAGAAAACTATAACCCCCAGCCTCGAAAGTTGCATGTTTCTATTTGCTCAAACTTGATGCACTTATTTTGAGAGGGTCATTTCGAGGAAAGCTGTGTAGGCACTGAGAATGTCTTGTATAATAAGCTTAAACAGAACCTTTTGTCCGTCCTCGTCTTCTCAGGCCCGAAAATTAGGCCTCCTTTTTCTGGCGGGGGGCTGAAGTGGTTCATTACCGCAGCCTCCTCTGGCAGGCCTTGGCCCAGCCATTCCCAGTACTCGAGCTCTGTAACTTCCTTAGAAAGGACGAAGGAAAACATGGCACACAAAGGTCTTGTTAGCACTTCCTATGTGAAATTAGCAGCTTTCTAAAAGGTACAACTCCAATTACCTCACATTGTGGGGACGCGCACAAACCCAACAATGAGCCCAGTCTTGCAAGTGACATGCTGTCTCTCTGGAGTTACTTCCCTAATTAGGGATGACGAAGCCCCATTCTGGCGAGTGCATCTATTTACAGTGGGCCACAATGCCTTAACTCGAGCATCCTCCTGAAAGGCCAGTGTTAAAAAACACAAGTGCTCTTTTGGCGGAGCCGTCCGTGGGGAAGCGCCGCATTCCTCGCAGCTACACCCTGCCGAAAAGGGTGGCCGCTTTCCCCCGCATTGTTCACACTTCAGGATTCATTTGGGACAATAAAGCTCCTGCCCCGTGAGCGCTGGGAATTACAGTGGACAATGGCCAGGCTTTCTTAACGGGGTCTAATGATGGAAAAAAAGAAAAATATTTATTGCTTTTGACAGTTTCACAAGGGGCAAAAATCCTTGTCGTGGCTTTAAGTTTCCACAGCTGTTGGAAGAAGGGTGGTCATATGGACTAAAACAGTTCAGCTCCTTTGTTAAGAGGCTGAGCACAAGGGCCAAGCTGTGAAATTAAAGATTAAGTTCATTAAGGTAAGATAATTGTGCTTGCATCCTTGTTGATACAGGTGTGTACAGGCGAGGCCTGGCTCAACAGACCTATTTATTTACCTCCTGGCTCCTTACCTTCATAAGGCAAATCACCTCACGAGGGTGAAGTGCTGGAATCCTCTCTTGTTTGCAGAGCCCGAGACAGGGCTGGTGACCCACAGCCTGTGTTCACCGTGGCCCCATCAAGAGAGGGAGGAGGGTGGAAAACATTTAGGAGCACCGCCAGACACACCTTTGCCCAGAGGAGACACCCACCCTGGTTTAGGGCTGGGGCACAAGTCAGCTTCTTTCCTCAGAGGAGAAATGTCTTGAAACACCAGTGGTGCTGTGGTGAGGGAGGTGAAATTAATAATTCCCTGGTAGCTTATTTGGCATGAAAGTGCTACTGATTATTAGTTTGCTGCTGCTAAGTGTTTGGATTCTTCGCTATTATTGTGTTATTTGTATTGTTAACAGTTCACAAGTTCAACAGTTAGAACTAAATTGCACTGTAATATTAGGGTTCTAGTATGAAATTACTGCAGTTAATAATAAAATAAGACCTTTGTGTAGGTATATAGATAGCTTCCCAAATTCATTAAAAAAGCCCTCGTGAATTAGCACAAACATACTGCTGGGGATTGTGCTGTTTTGGATCAGCAGATCAATTATCTATTGTACTATTTTGGTGACAAAGTAGGATGATAATTTTGAGTGATTAAAAACGCTGCAACACAGTTATTTCATCAACATAAACATAAGGCAGGGACTTGCATGAAGGAGCCTGGTGATTCACTTTCACCGGTTTCCTTCCTCTCACCCAGCAGCCCCCCAGCCCAGCATCCTGCCCGGACTGCTGCAAGCACAGCACCTGTGCTGAGGAGCAGAATCATTTCCAAACCTGGTGCTTAAAAACCATGCCTTTTAAGGCCTCCTCTGTGAGACAGAGCAGTTTAATTCACTGCTGTGTCCCCTGCAATGCTGCTGCTCCCCGATGCAGTCCTCCCTCTGTGTGCTGCATGGCGCCAAGTGGTTTGTGGTAGCGCGCTGAGGTTAGGACACGCGGCATCTCTCTGATACGTATGCTGCCACAGATATTGTGCGGGTCAGTGTCAACAAGTAGACATCAAAAATACCTCAGCCTGCTTGCTGTGCTTCCCAGGATAGGCCTGTGCACAGAATTAAATTTTCTGTCCCACTTTACTTCAGCAAGGCAAGAGCTCCTATCCCATTTGGGTAAAAAGATATGGAAATTACTCATGACAGAAATTCTCCATCTTTTCTGCAAAGCCAAAAAGATGTCAGTGTTAAGAGGCAGATGAAAAAGACCGAGTTCCTCATCCTTCAAACTAACAACGTGTTAAGCCCAGTCCTGCTCACATTAAAGAATCAGTTCCATTATTTCCTGCCTACTTTAATCTGTTTTCCCCATATAGGTGCCTAAGGAAGCAAATAGTAGTTCAGGTTAAAAATGTGCTGAGATATAGATATGCTAAATATTAGAAACCTTGCTCTTTTACGGAGACATTTGCTTGTACACAAATTCTCTCCTTCTGGAGAATATAAATGACATATCAGTGGTTTTAGAAAGCAAAGGCATTCAAGTAACCTTCATACACCTTCTTTAAAATTAAGGATTTAGCTTTACTCCTGTGGCATAGATAATGAATTTTCTTTGCTGGATGGAAAGAAAATCCTGTCACATAGCTGGAATATATAGCCTCTTACAGCTAATACAACATTTCGTCATTTGAACCACTTGATAAATACAAAGAGAGTTGCAGGCAACTTCTGAAATGTTCTTAAATCTCACTTTTTATTTTGGTCCTAGTGAAAGCAATCATTATAAGGTTCTTTTTGTTGAGGTAAAATGATTTTGATTCTTCTTTTTATTTTTTTAATTTCCATGTGTTTTTCTGTAAAGATCTGGTTACTCTTAAAATAAATTAAACCATTTTTAGATAGGAAAAAAGTAATTTATGAAAAAATTAATTTAGAAAAACCCTTTAAAATATAAACCTTCATCCTTTTTAATTTTAATTTTTTACAGGCTGTTGAAAAATACATGTAAAATATAACTGATCAGTTCATGAGATTATCTGCCTACAAATCATTAAATTAAATTAGCTTTACTTTCCTGCATGTAGACATACCTAAGGAAAGACAAGAACTTACAATATTTATTAAATAAAAATAAAAAAGCCTAATAAAAAATTGTATTTTGTTGAGTCAGGTGAAAGAAAGTGAAGAAAATTGATATTTTACCCATGTTTATCCATCTATGTTTGCATGTACTGTACTATGTGTGAAAAATAGTGTCTCTCAGGTAGATTGCTTTCAAGAGGAAACAGTTCACATGTTGCATGTGGGAATGTTCCACTCTCTACAGTGTGCATGTGCACAGGGTGTTATAGGCATTAATGCACAACTACAAGATATTCACGTGGACATCAGTGAACACAGCAGAGTGCGTGTACATTAATGCAATGTCTATACGGATGCAGGCATATACAGTGATTTGATTACTTTGACAAATTCATATTGCTTGATATATATTATATATTATATTGTTCTTTACAATATTTCCTGGTCTGCATAAAAATATAACAAATATAGTAACAAGTAAAAATGTTACTTTAAAGAGAAAGGATTTTCTATAATGCTGTTTCCATTTCTTCTGCTTTGATGCCTTGCTGCTATAAAAATAGTGAAATTTTTTTAGGAATTCTTGCCAGATCTTTTGTCTTAGTAAACATACACTGATTTTTCACCTGTGATTAGTGGTTACTGTGTTCCACTTACTTTGTCATTGACCAGCTCTTCTTGGAGAGTCATTTTTCCCTCGGGGCTGTATATCCAAGTTGAGCAGTACCTGTGCTTTGCTAAACAGACTACTGAATGCAATACAGTTCACATAGTTTCTGCCTCTACTCTGATGGATAAAACTACGCAGCTGCAGTTGTGTACTAGGCAGGTCTCAGGCCTATGAGACAATTTCAATGTGAATGCCGGATGTTGGGGTTTTTTCTGATTTGTATGCCAGGTGGTTTTGACTAACCAATATATAGTGAATATTGTTAAGAAAATGATGAGATTGCATTTCCCTGTGTCCTCTACAGTATGTCCTAAAATTGTAATCTTACTCAGCTGCTGAGTCCACCTCCTGTTCTCTGTGGATTAGTTATTTAGCTTGGGTATTAAGTATATCAGAAAAGCTTAATCTAAGAGTCATTATATGTGTTTTAATATTGAAATTTGTCTTTGCAAAATCAAATTTTAATATTCTAAAATATGTTCATCCCCTTTAACAGCATGATTAGAAAATGTTTTGCAGGGAAAATATGTGGACAGATTCAGTACATGGTTTTCACATAACAGGTTATTCTGTCCTGCTGGAAGAAAAATGCTCAGAGCATTTTTTATTGTTATGAAATAATTTTTAAAGGTTTAGGCCAGCATTTCTGAAGAATCTTGTATGGGCTAGAAAGGCTGTCACAAACCTTCCATGCTCTTTTTGACAAGAGAAATTTGCCTTCCTCAAGCTCCATACTAGCTGCTGGTAGAAAAATTAGCAAACATAGTTAGGCTCCAGTGCAAGTTATTTCTTACAAAACTAATGTTACAACTTTTTTTTGTAAATTACCAGAAATTCTTGGGCATAAAACCTTGTAGATATCAAGTGAGAAAATGCAGTCAGCTTGTGCACAGGGACACATCAGCCATCTGGAAAGTCCTCTTGTGAAATCCTGTAGGGACTCCAGGATAAGCACAGGTAGGCATCTGAATGGGCTACAGTCAATTCTTCTATAAAAGATGAAAGAAAAAGACATTTAAGTGGGCTTGGAGGTTACGTGCCAACTTAATCATGAAAGTGTGAAGAAGCCCTTCTTGCCCTACCTATTTGGCTTCAAAATTACTGTAATTTTTTCTTTCTACGCAATGTATGAATTGTCAAAAATGGGAGAAGTTGCTGATTGTATTTTCTATCCATCAGATCAAAACTGTTTGTGCCTCTATGGTGTGTGTCTACTCTGCAGGGCTACAAACTTCAAACTTCAAGCAGCTCAGGTACAGCACAGGATCCAGCTGAGGAGCACAATGATCCTGCCCACAGAGGACTTTGGGCTCCTGGGGCAAGGCCTCTTCCAGGAGCTAATCCAGCACACTGCTCCACAGCACTGCAGTCTTCAGTGCAGCGTTAACCTCAGACAAAGAGCCATCACGTAGCCAGGAACTAAAGAGTCCTCTCTTGGAGAAGCTCTGTTCTCTATTCTTTTGCCTGTTTTTCTATGCTTCATGACATTTATCTTCTGTGGTTCTCAGGTCCACTCTGAGGAAGTTTGTGACTTCAATTCAGGTAAGGCAATGCAGAACTTGGATGCTGTTATTCATCAAGTGGGATCTGCCATCTCAAAATCTATATTATCAAATTGTAATTTTAAATAGACCATGAAAAATATCAGTGATTTTAGTACACTGATTATTTCTAAGAATAAAATTAAGATAATTGAATTTTCTGAAGAATCTCAGTACTTCTGATACATGCGTCATGTTGTTCCTCCTTTATCTTGCCTTTTTATGAAGAACTGAAATGTGGAAAATAATAATGATTAAGGGGTTGAACAGCTACTTGAATGAAGACAGAGGCCAGGGACACTGTTTCAAAAGTAGGAGAAAAAACATCCGATGCTACTTATGGTCCAGAGCAGAGGAAACAAGTCAAGGGAACCATATGACATTAGACAAGAGAGTGAACTCAGACGAAATAAGGAGAGGAAAATCTACGGAGAAATGCTGGCAAGTATGCAGACATTTTAGAGCACTACAAACAAGGGATGGTGAGTTTAAAGGGCAGACAAGAAGCTAAAGAAAAGAATACATCCATGACATTGGTTGGAGGAAGGCAAAAGAAAATTCACTTAGGGGTTGACTCTGAGTGTTTTTAAGAATACAATTGAGTCTAAGTACCTAAATAGCTTCACAGAAAGCAAGCAGATGACTTTTAATGAAAACCATGTATGGACCTATGTACCCTGCTGAACTTGAGCTTTTAATGATAGCATTTACACAGAAATGAGTGAGGATGGACCTGGGCAAAAAAAGGTTACTCTAAGGAAGATACATGGCCAGCTGAACAGAAAAAGGCTAAGGCAAGCTGAATGCTAAAGGTAACATACCTCTTTGTATTCCAGAGCTTCCTACCACCTTTTTTTCCCCCACAGCCTCCGCATTAATTTTACATCAGAGTGACAGCATTCAAGTTTAATCTAAAACTTCAGGTCTCCTAACTTCCAGCCTTGAGGACGTGCAATATTGTAGCTGTAATACACAGCCCTTTCGCTCTTCACTTCCACTGGTTTAAGTTTACTTGAAGCATTTTTGAACAGAGAAATGTCTTTGTCTCTGGCAGATCTGTGGGTGAAGAGCAGAACTGTTCAGGCACTGCTCTTGGTGGGGTTGGAGTTCTTGGTCTCTTTTAATATTTCCAGGTGGAATAGCATCCTACAGCCAGTGAGAAAACTAATTTTAAATTCTGCATTTTTCTTTTCACAGAATCTGATTAATCCTGACTTCCCCCACTTTTCCAGTTTTGTCCTGCTGCCCTCATTTTGTTTGCTGTGCACCAAACATAGTTGGTGATTCACATGCAGCAGGGAAGTGTACCTGAAAAGTTTTAAGTCCTAACACAAACATTTGCCTCTGCTTCTTTGAGATTTATGTCTGTGGTGGACCCATGAAGATTCTTTATGTTAGTGAAATTAAACACTTAAATAGGTGTTGGAGGAATCAGGATATGAGCAAGGACATAGAAATGTGACACCATGAAGTATAACCTCGAGGTTGGGAAGTAAGTGATATGTCTTTTCTGTCATAAAGATTCAACTATTAATGTAATGATAATACTCATGTCTTCTAGTTCCAGAACATGTTGACTTCCTGTTGTCTCTGTAGCCCCTTGGTTCTCATGGCAACATCACTTTCTTTTCTCTCTCTCTCTCTCTCTCTCTTTCCTTCCTTCCTTCCTTACACATCAGTTTGGACCTGTGAGAGGAGTAAGAATTCAGGAAAGATAGTTTCTAGTGATGCTCATGATGTGTAATGGTGGAGGTGGTCTTCTGTTGTCATGGAGCCATTTCATTCCCAAGAAACCCTCCTGGTTTGTTAGCTCAGTAGATGCTGGTAGGTGTTCGATGTGACCATAACCATTGTTGGATAACTTCTTGTTGAAAAAAATCCTTTAAAACTGTCATAAAAATCAGCAAAGACATGCTATTGCTAGCTAAAACTTAGTTCCCTGAGATTCAAGGAATACCTGAGGCACAGTAAAATCTGGGGAAAATACTGATTGACTTCAATAAGGCCAGGACTTAGTACTATCAGTATCCAATTTCTACTCTAGTTATGATCCTCCTTACAAATGTGCTTCCCCTGTGGAAGAGGCTTTAAAAGAAGTTTCAGACCAGATTTCCATCACCCAGACAGCTACAGACTTGCACTGCTCTGACTACACCATAGATTTCCACAGTACCATGACAAGAGAGACGTGTTTAGCATTTGGAGATTCAGCAGAGAGGCTCCATCAGATGATGCTGAACTCTGTGGTTGAGGAAAATGCCAGCCATTCTCCAAGTTCTAGGAAGGCAAATAAATGCAAAGGCCAGAGCTAGTCACAATTTTTTTTCCCCTAAAAATACCATTAACTAAAAATGGAAGCAAACAAGTAAACACATATACATAAACAAAACCATTTCAGCACTGAGCACTGCACATTCTTTAATGTCCT
>VWYP01017856.1:11180-22224 GCA_013400435.1 Pycnonotus jocosus | reverse complement strand
TGGGCGGGTCTAAGCCGGCTCTTCGGCCCTCCGGGGAACCGAGAGAAAAAGGCGTTGGACTTCACTCGTGTCGGGTTGCTGCACGCGTGGCAGTAATTCTGTGGTCGACAGGATGCTGAGCTGTAAATTTGGATGTTACTACAAAGCAAGCGTTGCTGAAGTTCCTTCTGAGAGGTGCAGCCCCAGTGTCCCAGATTGTTCACCAACTGCTTGTCCATTTTAATGGCTGGTTAAGTGATGTTAAGGTTAATGTAAGGCATTCCAGAGCTCTGTAAACCTCTAGTTGTGTTACACTACCTGTAGCTGAGGTAAAGAGGGTGCTTGTCTCTTTCTTCCATGGAAATCTAGTCAGTTCTAGAGCAGCACTAATACAGCCTGTCTTTCAACTCAACTCCAAGCTGTGGCACTCACTTCTTTGTGTGCTCTTTAAGTGTCTTCCCCTAAAGACTACATGTTCTGCCGCTGGAATTACTCAGCTGCTGTGTTCCATACGTGTGTCAGGCAGTGAGGAGATGGATGATAGGACAACGGCTCTTGTGAGGAGGCACTGGTATCAGATCCTTCATTGCCCTTTTCCTGTGTCCTAACAGACACCATGACTGCATTTCCACAACTCTTCATCGGGAAGCAGGCCCCAAAGGGACAAGGAGCCAAACATGATATAACTGATCATGGGGCAGTTATATCAAACATGATATAACTGCTAGCCAGGACACGAGCAGGGTGATCTGGGAGCAGCTCAGAGTCCAGACTACCGAGAAGGTTTCTGGTGATGAGGCAGATCTGAGGACAACCCAGTGAGTCTGCACTGGTCCAAGATCAGCAGAGTCCACAGCAAGTCAGGACATCGTTGTGGCCAAGCTTAAGGCCAGCACTCCTAGGATGCTGAGGTGAGGATTGACACCCTTATGCCTGCAGAATCCACCTTCAAATAAGAGAAACCCATTTGCAATGCTGATTTTAATTTTAAAACAATTTCAAAACCTTTTGTGTAGCAGAGGTATACCTTTCAGTACAACTTTCTATCTAAAGCAGAAACTGGAAGATAAGCTTTGTCTGCATTCACACAGAAAAGCAAAACTGCAAGCATGACACGCTGGGAAAGGTCAGGTTATGAAGATGGCCAGTTACATTTATTTTGAGAACTCAGTCAGGTTTTGGCATTACAATCTATATATTCAGTAGGGAATATGCCACAGTGAAAAGGAAGGATTTTAACATGTGCATATAAACACCTACACTAAAAAACTGCCAGAAGGGCTCACCCACACTATCCCCCTAAATGCACAGTAAACCTGTGTGTGGCTGTTGCATTAATGAAAAAATGCTGGAAATTGACTGACCACTTAGGGAAAATAAGTCTTCTCTGAAAACATAATTATGCAATTTCAAAATTAGTAATAATATAAATATATCCTAATTTCTAAAAGCAATGTTCACAGGCATAAATACTTCATTGTTAAAAAATGTCATTAACCCTCAGCTCTGAAGTTTTAAACTTGGATTCCTTTGGCTCAGTTAATTTTCCTAAAGATATCTCCTGAAGCCTTGGGTATTGGGTTGCTATATTGAATGCAGTACTGCTACAGTGAACTACTCAAGTTAGTTAGAGATTTATATATTTTTAATATCTTTTACAGATATTAAGACAAACATTAAACCACACTACCTGACAATTTGCAAGTGTGCTAATGTCACTTCTTCTATGGCAATTTCCATCACTTCAATTGATAGTTCCATTATCCTGATACATTCATGTCGATTTAATAACCTCATTCTGTCTGTAAAAGTGATACAATCTCTCTTCAATATGAATTCTCCCTCCTACGGGATATGTGCTTCATTTATTTATTTGTTCTCTCAAGGGGTTTATTAGAGCTACAAATAGCTTTTTAACTAAGAGTACCTTTCCTCAATTACACTCCTGATGCATTTTGTAGTAATTCAAGTTTTACATTTACAGAATAAATTTTACCTTCAACAAGTGTTTGATTCTGGTCAAAGTAGAGTTTTCATAGTTCTAACCACAGAAAAATTGCAGGTTTTTACTGTAAAATTCAGAAGTAATTTTATACACTGCTGCTACAAATTTAATCATATAGAAGTCTTGAAACTCCAGATGAGAAGAGGCAGTTCCATTGTTAGATACATTTTCCATTCCTTTATAGTATTCCTGAGCACATATTTTGGGTAATATCTAAGTATTGTCCAAATAATTTGCTTAAGTTTAGACAAATATGTATCCTAGCTTGTGTGAAAATATGACCCAAGTAAGTAATCAATAGTCACAAAAGCCCCTTTTCTCTCTAAAGGTCTTCCTGACTGGAGCTGTACTCTCCTCTGCCTCTGCCAGCATATCTTAAATTCCTTCCCTTATTCCCACTAAGGCTTGATATACCTTGTAGAGGAAAATTGCAGACCAGTGATCTTGGTAAGAGGTCTTTATAGGAAAATTCAACAAACTGATTTTTATCAAGCATAAAATATACAAAAATAATATTTATAACTTTGAAATGGAGCATGCTTCAAGCAGCTTTTTTGGAAGCAGTGGCCAAAAGAGGCCAAAGAGCAGCAGTGACTGCCTAGGTCTCCTTGAGCTCAGACAGCTGTTTAGGTCTGGTCTTCTGCTGGACTGGGCAGTTTCATTGTATCCCTGACAATGTTTCAGGGGTTCTCTCTCCTTTAAGCATCCCTTTCTGAGGCACTGACCTTCACGCTAAAGGCTGACCAGCTGACAGGACCTTTAATGAGGCAGAATCCCCAGTCAGCTTAGAAGAATACCACCTCAGGTGGAAGCAGGCAGGCTGGTTTTTTCAGTGTTATAAAAACTTAGAGGTGACAAGGAATGTGTGATTTTAGCCTAGCGCTGAGTAATTTCCTGAAAAGACTATCCTGGGTTCTCCTCTCTGCTGACAGTGTTGGCTCCTTCTTCCTAGGATGTCTCTGTATTTAATATGATGAGTTAATATGCAGAATAGATGGTAGGAGTGGTACCAAAATCCAGTTTTCCTTGTCCTTGCAACATTACTTATATTTCTCAATTAAAAATTTGGGAGAGGATAATGGGACCTCCCTTTTTTTTTTTCACAGCTAATTTATCACTTCATTAATAAACAGAAAGCATTCCATCCTGTCATATGCAGCCATTAGGTAATCTTTCTTGACTTACACACAGCTTGTCTTTTGTTTTTATAAGGTTAAAAAATGCATTAAGTTGAAGTTATCAGAAACTGGATCCTCGGCACCGTGTTAGCATTTGAATTCAAATCCTCTAAATATTTGAGTATCTAGCATGTTGCTTTATAAAAATATTTATTTAGATGGATGTGTTTGTGTGTGCATGCCTGCAAATGTATTATTTTTAAGAAAACAGGAGAGAGAGGGCATAGCATGGAAACATAACATCATGAAATTTTATTGGAAAAAGCATTTAGGAAAGCAAAGAATTTTCTTCCAAGTGTTGTTTTTTGGTTGTGGTTGGTCATTCAGTTGGTTGGTTGATATTTGAGGGGAAAGAATAATGAAACTGTTCTTTGTTTCTTCATACTTCAGCATTTGTTAGAGGAATTTTTATAAATTTAGAAAATGCAAGTTCCTTTAATTTATGCCCTTTGGCAGATAAAATGATCCAATTTCAAGCAGGATTACTCTGAAGTTAGGAAGAGAACTTAAAAGAAAAATATTAATAATGAGTCCTCACTTTTCCCATTTTAAAACAAATCAGTTGAGCAAAAAATACCTATGTTATAGCCCAAAAACTTCAGAACTTGCATTCTTAGCTGAACACCAGTGTGCCAAGAGCAAGTGGCTGTTGGAAGTGTTGAGTTCTCAAAATTTGTCTAAAACAATGCCAGCTTCTGACAAACCTTACTGTCTCAGTAAAATTTGGACTGGGAAACTAGATCCCAGTTTTGATGTGGGAAAAAATCAACTGCTCATTTTGAATATAACTGTGTAACCTCATGCAGTCTTAAGGAGAGAGCAATCAAAGAAGCGATATCAGAAGTAAAATAAATACATTTTTTTTCATTCATTATACAACTTCCTTGTGAGGGGAAGAGGAGGGGCAGACACTGATCACTTCTCTGTGGTGACCAGTGGCAAGACCCAGGGAATGGCCTGAAGCTGTGCCAGGGGAGGTTAGGCTGGACATCAGGAGAAGGTTCTTCACCCAGAGGGTGGTTGGGCACTGAAGCAGCTCCCCAGGGAAGTGGTCACAACACCACTGACAGAGTTCAAGAAGTATTTGGACCATACTCTTGGACACATGGTGTGATTCTAGGGGATGGTCCTGTGCAGGGCTGGGATTTTGACTTGATGATCCTTGTGGATTCCTTCCAACTCAGCTTATTCTGTGATTCTGTGATGATCACATTTTCCTGTTCACTGCATGATAGTTGGGAAGCATTTGAAGTTATGTTTATCATTACAGCAGTCAGTAGGCTGAAGCCAGGCTTAGATCACACTCTTTTTGATTCTTATTCAACAAAGGAAGAAAAATCCTCTTCTGGCCATTGACTATTTAATGTAATTCCTGCAAAAAAAATTGCATCAACAGGTATTTTGAAATGTAAGCTGAACAACTCAAATATTAGCAACTTGATCCAGGGTTTGGGGAGAAACTTAACTCAGAATTAAATGTGCATGAAAATGTTAACAGATTAGCTAGAGACAGCATTTTTAATCCAGGTTACAAAAAAAGATTTTGTAATGCTCCACTTTTTACTGCCTCTTCCATTGTAGCTTCTGAGGACAATGCATTCCACTCAGTTACAGCTGTGTTTGGGGCTAACAACTTATGCTTGTGTTCAACTAAAGAAGCATTTCTCTTTGTGGAAAGTGTTTATTATAGCTTTCCTTTCTCCTCTGGAAGAAACTGAGCAACTGCTGCCAGCTCCAGGGAGCTGAATAGATAAGTACTGTATTTCCAGAAAGTTTGATTAGCTCTGAACTAAAGCAATTCTTCCTTAAAGGCATGTTGTACTCAGGAAAGCATTGAAACATGAAGGATCCACCATACTTCTTCACTGTTTGTTCTAGTGATTAAGCAGTTGTTCTTTAAAATTTTGTCATCTATTTTCATGTACTCGTTAATCCTTTCTCTGTTAAAGTTTCCTTTGTTTCCTTTTTTCTCTCTGAGAAGATTAAGACACATGACAACCATATTTTGTATCAGCTTTCTTTTTGATAGAATAACACTGGGAGATTTTTCAACCTTAGCTAGCAAAGCTACCCCTTAATAATTCCCTTTTCTCTTTCAGTGCTCCATTTTTTTCCTATTTCCTTTCAAAGTTGCAAATTGAGCACCAGACTCACCAATGCAGCATACAAAGCTGGGAGCAGTGTTATGCTCATCTCTGCTCATATGTATTCAAAGAAGCCTTGAAAGCAGATGCTGAGCTTTTCCCTACACTTTCCAGTGCCATTGCTTTCCAGGGAATTGTGTCGCTTTTGCCCTGAACACTAGACGCAAAACCCTAACCCTGTGCTGACTTTGTAAACACAGTGGATGAGAGCCAGGCTGCAGAAGAGGCCAGGTTGCCCTGCCCTAGTCAGTGTTCACCTACAGGCTGCCAAACAGATTTGATCAACAGCAACTTTATATCTTACCTCAGGATCGGTGACTGAAAGAATGGAACCTCTTTCCTAGTGACTACAACAAACAGAAATTAGCAGGGATTTCTTAGAAGGACATTTTTTATGATCTGTTACTAAATCATTAGTTAAAAGCTGAGCATAAAAAACATTTTTAAGAATAATACTGTTCAGACAGAAAGTATCATGATAAATGTGAAATACACTAAAGTGAGATTAGGCCTTTTGTTATTCCAAGCAGAATACCAATTAACCTATTGATTACACTTAGGTGGTGAAATATACATTATTTATGAGGAAAGGAATCTGTTTTTCCTCATTTTGAGCTCCAGTCATTACACATTTGGCTCTGCAGCCACAGCTGTTTCTTTTTTGGAAAATGAATAGCTGAGAAAAACAGGCCAAGTAGAACACAACTCTGATTTCAATTGCAAATATTTAGAAATTTAAATAAACCCAAAGAGACCCAGCAGGTAGAAGTACTGGATAATTTTCATTGCTCCAGTGAAAACTCAATCACTAAGTTAAAGACAAATTCTCAAGGTGCCACAATTGCTACAATTAAACATATTCCATAAGATGATGGCATGGATGAGATAGTGCAGAGCTGTCACCCCAAAGGACCTTCCAGAGAGAAATGAGAAGCAGCAAATATTTTGCTGAGGAATCTTACTGGAATTAAACAGACTTCAAATGTACTTGTTCTCCAAGTGATAAAGGGCCATACTGAAACATTATGGCAGTAAACAAGAATGAAGAAGGAACGGGGAGAAAAGAAGATAAATAATACCACCTCCCCCCCAAAAAAACAAAAAAAATTGGAAAAACCTATGATAGCAAAATCATTCTAAGATGAGTAAAACATTGACATCCCAGCAGAAATTATTGGTGATGTCACTGGCTTGTAACATTTTTTTGACTGGACTATGTCAATATACAGAAGTATTCACGGGAGAATAATTATCAAACAAATTAGAATCAAACAAATTTCAGTCCATTGTGCATTTCAGACCCCTCAGGGCCTGACTAAGGGATGGGCTAAGCTGACTTTTTTTCTATTGGTCTTTCATTGACAGCAGTAGAACTATCCAATTTGCTGTCACATGGATTTTGGATTAGTGCACATCCAGAGCTATACCAATTTACTCTAGCTGTTATCCAACCCATTATTACCATGTCTGGAAAATAAAATATTTCCATATTTTATTTTTTGCAGACTTGTCTACAAAAAGATGGAGCTGAATCAGCTACTGGAATGTATATGCACTGGGGCAGCTAAAAGAAATATATTCCCACAGTTGAGGTAATTCACATCAATCCTGAATTCTCACTTCATGGATGTTTAGTTCTGGGTACTGTCTGCCTTTGCAAGGAATCCTGACATTGAAAATGCAGATATTTTGAAGAGAAATTAGTTAATGCATCTATCTGGCTGTTTATGCTAGAAGTATGGAACCTTTAAAAACGCAAATCGTATTTTTCAGTGTAGGAAAAAGAACCTCAGCAGGACAATGCTCTGATCGAATCCTAAATGTTACTGTTTTCAATACTCAAACAAACTAGTAGAAACTGAGACTGTGCAGGGAACAGTTTGCAAAACAAGCCAGCCTAGGCATCTGAGAATAAAACTGCAGTTAAAAATATGAAGCCACAAAGAAATTGCCACAAAGAAATCTCATTGCTGATATCACCTCAAACCTAACTTCATTCTTAGAAGGTCCATCGAGATACCTCTGACCAGGACACTCCAGTCTAATTTGGATCTGCACATGTTGTCCAACATGCTCTTTGCCTGGCTGCTTCATGGAGGCTGCACTGGGGTGATTAACAGAACTCACATGGGGAACAAGTGGTGTGGGCTGCTTACATCAAAGAGCAGCCAGTGGAACCCTGAGACAGGAGCCACTGGTGTGTCTCTGGAATGCAGTCACTCTCCTCTCCCTTCTTGCTCTCTGAACACTCTTGCATTTTAAGCCGGTTCTGAGCAGAACTTTACATAGTTTATTTTTGGCAGCATGTGAAAGAGCTTGTTGTCAAGCCTTTAGCTTCAGGTTGGTCAGCACAATTTTCTGAAAATTTGTACAGCGTTCAATCTTTATTCTGTGCCAAGTATGAGCTGACTACAGAGGACTACATTGCACTTACAGCAACTGCACTTCAGCTGCCATGTTCCAGGTGGAGCTTCAAATGTTTACAGACGAGACAAGTCTTCCACACTTCAGTGCATGAATACTTTAAATCTGGCCCTCTCCCACCACAGAGAAGGTAATAAATTGGTAGCTCTGGAGCAAGTTAATTGTGTGCCCATGACATGCCATTTATTAAGCAGAGACTTTCAAAGTCATGTGCAAAATATTGAAGAACATTAGCAAAGACCTCTAAAAACAAAAGCGTAAAACTACTAATTATATTTTACAGCTTTGACATATGTAAAACATGCTCAGTATCATATATTCTGCTAGATTGTGTGAAGAAACATAATGTACTCCATCAAGTACTAGCATTGGGTATATCAAGTCTGGAACGAAGAACTCAATAATTATATGTAATTTAAATAGAACATATAGCAAATAAAGTTACAAACATTGAATTAACATACTCTGCTGGTTTGACTGGGATGGAGGTAATATTCTTCATAGTAGCTATTACAGGGCTGTTTTCAATTTTTTACAGGCTGTGCTCAAAATAGTGTTAGTAGAGGTGTTTGCATTATTGCTGAGCAGTGCTTACACACCATCAATGCCTTTTCTCCTTCTCACCCTACCCCACCAGTAAGGGGACTGGGGATGCATATGAAGTGGGGAGAGGACCCATCCAAGACAGCTGACCCAAGTGGGGGTCAGCACATAAAGCTGGAGGGAGATTGAAAGGGGGGATATTTGGAGTAGTTGCATTTGTCTTCCATAGTAACCATGGATGGAGCCCTGCTTTCCTGAAGGTACCTAAATACCTGCCTGCCAATGGGAAGTGGTGAATGAATTCCTTGTTTTGCTATGCTTGTGTGCATGGCTTTTGCCTTACCTATTAAACTGTGTTTATTTCAACCCATGAGTTTTCTAACTTTTATGCTTCTGATTCTCTTCCTTATCCCACTGGGTGTTGGGGGGAGTTGCCAGCAGGGTTTAATCCATGATACATACTGAATGCAAAAATGGATTTTAAAAAACAAGATGGATGTTTAAGTGAAAGAACTGTCTTCTTTCCAACCTCCACCATGATTTAACATAGAGGCAATGACATACAGCAAATATGCTCAAACTGACATGAAGGCAGATTTTAAACAGCACAGACAAGGCCTTCAGGAGGAATAGCTGCAGCAGATTCACAATGCTGGCTCCAGTGTTGTTTCAGTCTTAGCAGAAACTTGGTCTTTGTAGACAAGAGTTGTTCATGACCAGTTACATCTTGTCCCATTGATGTTGGTATTGCCCTGTTGATACCAATTCCTGTCTACAGCCAAACTTCACCCTTGGCTGTTGCCAGACTTCTCTCAGACCTGTTCCCCGTCTGAGCAGGCACTGTCGCTGTGGCTGTGCTCCGGGCTGAGAGGCAGCGAGGGGAGCACTGGCTGTGCTCTGTGCCGCAGCCCCGCAATCCTCTCCCCGCAGGCGGCGGGGCTGCAGGCTGGAATGGCAGCGGGCAGAACCCTCCCCGTACACCGGGCACGGGTGCCCCCGAGCGGCTCCTCAGCCGGGAGCGCGCAGCACTGATGGAACAGCACAACCCACTGGCAGAGGAATGACTTGAGCAGTGACAGCTTTTACAGTATTCTTCTAATTAGAAGTATGAATATTATGTTGAGTCAGTAATTTTTCACAATAGCCACCGAGTCACGCCAGTATCCGATTGCTCATTCAGTTTCTGCTTATGCTTGTGCTTCCCCTCCACTTTATATCCTATTCTAAACCACAAATACGAGATGGGAAAAATTAAACATTCTCACTTCAAAGCCTTTTTCTTGATCATCTCTATTCATCAAATTAATTTTTTCAGCTGTGTATAGACCTGGCTGATGTTACACTTCCAGATACAAGAATTAAAAATGCATCATGTTAGGAGATATACAGTGGCAAATTATTGAACTATACTTCAACTTCAAAAGGCCCTAAAGGTCCACATTTTAAAAATACCAGTAATATGGGCAAAGCTAGAAAACAGTAGTTGTTCAAAATTAGAATAGCTACTCAAAGTAATGTGAAAAGAATTGCTGATGAAAGATACAACTGCCTTTTTCTTGAAGAATTCAAACTCTTATGAATTGCTGAGTAAATACTTGCAACCCATGTCAGAGACTTCAAACAACTCGTTCTCTAGAAATGCAGTACAAAAGGAATTTCCCCAACAGTTTCACATAGTCCTAACTTTCTCCTGCTTACTCTGGGAAAATCAGAAAGGCTATGCTCAGCAGTATGTCATATACCATTTTCCACACTTTTTTTTACACCTTTCTGCATTTCTGGTCAAGATACTTTTTAACTGTGCTTCTTTTCTGAAAATCTTCGCAGGATTCCACAATTGCATAAAGTAACAGATTATTAAAAACTGGAGCAGGTGACACCACATTACGTCCACTGAGAGAACCACCTTAGAACCATGAGTCCACAAATTTTTTTTTTTTATTAAAATAACACCAAGTTTAAGAAACTGATGCAGTGCAAAGAAAATTTAATTATTTTTCATCCTTAAGTATGTAAACTGCATTCCAATCCTAATATGATTGATGTAATACAGGAAACTGTATCCCAGACGAATGTCAGAGTTAAAGACTGGCATGCTGAGCAAGGAAGGTTCTTATTCTTTGCAAGAGTTCTTTCTTTACACTGTCTGGTACCAAAGCTGAAACACAAATAAGAAAGCAAAAAGTAAAAAAAGACAAAATAAAAAAGTCTGCTAAAACCATACTTTTACAACAGTAATTTCTATTATTTCATTGTTCTTGCAATTCTGTTAATACCTAAAGTAACTGAAACAACTTGATTTTCATATAACACATCTATATTTTTCCCATTTAAAATAGGCTAAAATTGGGATTTATTGAGAAAAATTTTTTTACTAGTTTTTTTTTTTTTTTTTGCCTATTCATACTCCAGAAAATTGGAAAGTTTCAGGAAAAAGATTATTCAATGGGAAACAGGATATAATCACCAGAACANTGTTTTTTTCCCCCTTTTTTTTTTCAAAAATTAAAAAAAAAAAAAAAAAAAAAAAAAAAAAAAAAAAAAAACCAAAAAAAAACCTCAACCCTGGCCTCTGAGTAAGGGTCTCAAGCAAGGTATTTTGAAGGTCTGTTTTTATTTAAAACTTAATGAAATTTCTACCACTAACATCAAATCCTTCTAGAGAGCCCGAGACAAACAGTATAGAGGACTGCAGTTTGCTTAAGTGATTTCTTTTTTTTTTTTTTTTTTTTTTTTTTTTTTTTTCTTTTTCCTTTTTTTTTCCCCTTCCC
>VWYP01017856.1:0-11058 GCA_013400435.1 Pycnonotus jocosus | reverse complement strand
GGGCTGCGGTTTTTTTTAGTGTTTTTTTTTTTTTTTTTTTTTTTTTTTTTGTATCTGTATGCTATGTCCTTTACTCTTCCCATTCCCATTACATTAGAACTCTTGGTTTTCCATCTTAAAAGATTTGGAATTTTAAAACATAGTTGTTGCATACACAGCTCGGGACCATTAAGTCAATTATAAAAATTAATATAGACATGACTAAATAATGTAATCTGCAAAAGTAATCTGAAGGCTGCTATACAGTACACATTCACATGTTTAGTTTGTAGTCAATATCAAGCTATTAACATTTTTCCTTGAATCCAACACAGGCAAACTCATGATGCTGCTTTCAAAATATTAAAGAAATAGAGACAGATAGGTTTATTGATGTGCTACTCCATCCACATTTGCATTTTCTTACCTCTGCCTTTGGGAGTGATTTCTGCCACCAAATCATCAACAGTAACATGCTCTAATCCTTTTTCTTTAATGACATCTGGGGAAGACCAAGACCAATACTTTAAGTCTTTTAGTCCACTCATAAAATGACAAAACCTGTGCTGGTGATTAGGAGACAAAGCCTGCCTACATAGTCACGAGAGAATATGAAGTAGCATGGGACCCAAATGTAGGTTATTAGCTCAGTACCTACTGCATTGTACAGTGGATTTTAGTCTCTCACTCATGCCATAGGTTTAAGGATGGGAACTTGTCACTGCTGATGCATCTTGATTAGCTCATATTTTAAAAACAAACATTAGAACATTTTATCTCATCTCAGCATTACCTGATCTGCCTATTACTGGAGTGTTGGAGCAGTTCACAGGTTGGCTCACTTATCTCTTAAAACACATTATTTACACAGTAGTAAGAAAGGTGCAGCTGGAAAAACACTTTGGAACATACAATAAGGAAGAGCACAGACAGTAAATCCTTACTATTCTTCCAACTGGTTTAAACAAGATTTCTGTACATGTTTCAGCCAAGTCAAAAAGTATGTCAGAGAGAAAGGAATAAATCTATAGCAAAATAAAGGCTATTATTAATACACATTAGTACTGAAACAACTACTTATAGTGCCTTGAACACTATTGAAAAAAATGCAGAAGTCAAAGCTGAGAAAGTAATCTCAATTCAGAGGCATGTTTAAATGTAAGTGTCAAGTTGCCAGGGATACATTCCTCTTTGCCCAGGTCTTGTTTAAACTGTCAGTAAAGCCTTCATCTGGGACTTTTATTTGAATCTCAGTTGACTACAAAGGAAATTAATTAATTGACCACTGTTACCTTTGCAATGTGCCTTCAACTGATCCTTCCAGCCACATTCAATTAACTTGGCTCTCAGCAACTCTTTAAGGCTGTAAAGACAATATAAAACTTTTTAGAACAGCAAACGTTCCTGACAGCTTAAATATGCTCCAGTTTGAAAGTCAAGCCTACAATAACTACCCAAGAGCTCCCAGACCAGCAGCAGAAATGGCTGAACAGCAAATGAATCCAAACCCAAATGAGTTCCAATTTCAGTTTACCATGTTGGACTATGAGGGTTTGGTGCCTCTGGAGGTAACTCACAGAACAGCTTCAGGCAATGTTGATGCTGCAGCCACAGAGAAAAAGGTAGAAGCCCTTGAACTACTCGAACTGACTGAGTCTACTCTGGTAGCAGATGTATGCAAACTTCTGAAATTGGAGTATTTCACCTGATACCAGGTCTTTAAAATAAATAAAACCTTCTCCCTCACCTTTCAGGAAGAATTTTGCACTACTCAACTGCAGGTTTATCTTCCCAGTTACACATTACCTTGTTCTGGGTGAAAATGAAGAATCCTATGTGTATCTTACCTTCCTAAGCATGGTGAGCTACCTAAGCTTAAGCAACAAGGATTCAGGCATTAATGGAAAAAACACAACAATCTGTCACAATGAAGCATCTACTCCATATATCAAAATAGACTACTTAAAGTTAGCTAAAAAAGTGAAAATTAATACTAAAAAACAGAAGAAGGGAAAATGAAAGTAAGATATGATAAATAACTTTAATATCTTTTACCCTTTTCTCCATTAGCTAGCAAGCCTGTATTATCTTGTACTATTGTAAATAACTCTAGCAAAACCATGTTTTTATGAATGAAAGGATAGTAGCAAGAGGCTGAACAGTGTAGGTCTAACTCAGTGAATTGTGTACAGGGCAGATGAAGTGATGACAAAAAGCAGAGTAAGAATACAGGTGAAATTGGCTGCCTCTGGATATTTCTCAGTTCAAGGAATCCAAGTGCTCTGCCTCTGACCACAGTACAGCTCTGATAAAGCCTGTTTATAAGACAGCTTTTGACATCCTGATGAAACCCTTCCTATTGTTAAATTAGCATAAAATAGATCTCAATACCATTTCAAGAAATTGCTTGCTTTGCTGAAGCTCTGTGCAATCTCCAAGGGGATGGTCACAACCAGGAAAGATGTAGAACAGAGATACCACATCAGGCTACAAAAGGTTGCCCAGGTACAAGGCTATGCCATGACCCAGGAAAAAAAAATTCTCATACAGGCCTTTAAAAATTAAGGAAATAAAGCTTTTGGTACATAGTGTTGCAAGCATAGTGAAACAATGAGGAGGGAAATATAATTTCATTCTAGTGATATATAAATACAACATCAATAAAGTAGACTGAAGAGACAGCAGTATGCCAAAAACATTGTGCAATTTACTTGTTTGCTTTTATTGGGATCTCTACAATGACTTGCACAAGTGCTGCTTCATGTATTCTACTATGTATTGCTTTACCTAACAAGAGAAGAGCTAGAAACACATGAAAAACTTAATAGCAAAAAGAAAAGTTTTGTTTCATTCTCCTTATCAGGAAATAACAAGATTAACTGCAACAAATTGTATGGAACGATGATTCTTACATGAATTTAGGGCATTCCAACACAAAATCCCTGCATAAGAGAAAGCTTTAGAGTTCATAAGCCAATTACCCCATCCTTAATTTCCCCACTATCTCTTTTCAACTGGAAAACTTTCAAAAGGCATTTTAAAAAATAGCTTATATAACACTCAAGACTTTCATATGCAAGCATTTAAAGAATTTAGAGTTGAGCTTACTTTATTGAGTTTACTTTACTTCTAGGTGTAGTACAGGTTTGATGCATTTAAAGCCTCTCACTAGCACGGAGTAGGAAGTCAACTTACCGTTCTCGCTCTCCTGTTTCTATTAGCTTTTGGTTAATGGTTGCTCTCATCTGCGCATCTTTATTCATTTTGGAAATCTAGGTTTTCCACAAACCTACACACAGCAAAGCAGAGTTTCGACAACTGCTGGTGTCATTCACTCAACAAAAAAAAGAGTCACCAAAACAGAATAGCATGCAGTGTTCTGTCCACTGACACAACCCCGCGGTTACTGACCGGAGCACCAGTGTGTGACCGGCTCAGGGGACGAGCCCGGCACGGCACTCACCGCCTGCCCGAGCGCCGGGCACCCGCAGTTCACCGGGCCGCCTGCGCGGGCACGGCCCACCCTCTGCAGAGGCGGAGCCGCCTGCAGGACGCGCCACGCGCCGCCAGCCCCGCCGCTCCTGGGCGCGGGCACCGCCGGGAAACGTAGTCCGGGCTCGGCGACTACAGCTCCCGGCGCGCCTCGGGCCCGCGGCTGCCTCTGGGCCCGGACTACGGCTCCCAGCATGCATTGCGGCGGCAGGGCGCCCGCGCACCCTCTTCCCGTGGTGCTCCGCGGCCACTGCCGCGCGTTCCCTGAGGCCCCGCGGAGGTGGCGGCGGTTCCCGAAGTTTTCCCGGAGCTGCGGGATGGCGGNCTGCAGGCCAAGCGCCTGCTGCTGGACCCCAAGTTCGAGGGATATAAGCTGTCGCTGGAGCCGCTGGCCTGCTACCAGCTGGGGCTGGACGCGGGTGAGGAGCGGGCGCGGCGCGGGGCTGGTCCCGCCGGGCATCCCTTGGGCAGCGCGGGGGGCACGGTTCCCCCCGCGTTTCCCTTCATCCCCTCGCGGTGCTCCGCGGCCGGGCAGCGGCCCTCGGTGCAGGGTGCCCCGAGCTGGGGACAGCCCGGCCCGCAGCACCCGGAGTCCCTCGCCTCCTGAACGGCGGGGCTTTCAGAGTCCGAGCCCTTCGTCTCGGCTTTTCTCGTTATCTTTGCTGCGGTTGGGCAGGGGCGTCCGTCGATCTCCCCGCCAGGTGGCTTCGTGGTGGATCTCACTTGTCAGACCTCTGCCTTGCAGCTGCCTGCTCCTGGTGTGCTTAGTTCCAGATGAGTAAGGAAACCCGTGCCCTAAATCTGGTCTTGCTTGTGCAGGCAAGGTGAGGCCGGATGACCAGCTGAGGTAGAACTCAAAGTAGAGTGTGAATGGAGCACATGGTTTAGAGAAATACATACGATATTGATATCTTATACAAACTTCAGTAAATTAGCTGTTTTTCTTTCTTACTCTGCCCACAGTTCAGAGGTGGATTTTCATGTCATGTATTCCATGCCCTGCTTTCTCTGCCAGGCATCATTAGTGTTTGAGATCCTGATCCATTAACGGGCTAATTCATTGAGGAGTACATTAGCACCAAGTCCTGTTGGATATGTGCCTACAATCTTAGCCATCCCCTGGAATATTTCAGCACTCTACGTTTACTGATTGTTAAATTCAGGTCTTACTGTAGGGTGGATGAATTAGTTTGGTTTTCTTTGTAAAGCTGAGACAATAAACACAATTCGTGTGTAGTAATCTCTATCTCTATACATTTACTGAATGATATACCTGTCTACAGAGTTACCCATTACATGTTACTTTAGTTTTGTGTACAACATAATTGTATTCGTAGTAGATCAGAAAGGTGTATTTGCCGTGCTGAATTGTCAGCAGTAGGAAGGAAGTTTTAGATAAATTTTGTATTGAGGGTTAAGTGATTGAGACTCTGTGTGTATCTATGGTAGGACTGGAAAATTTAATGAGAGTAGCATTTTTACTGTAAGACTGCTTTTGGTGTCACTTTTTGAAAGACAGCCCAAATGCAGGTGAGTGGATGCATGTTGTATGTGTGCTGCAGTTGTGTCAGGGATAGCAACAGTGGAGCATTGGCAAAGTCCCTTTGTTTGTCTCTTATTTGCTGTTCTACCTATGGTCAGCAACCTTTATGGTTCTTGGGTAGTCACTTGTGCACCTGTTCTAAATAGGTGAGGATTACAGATCTTCATCAAAATACATGAACAGTGGAGTTCCTGATGGAGAGATGCATCTACTCAGTTCTTGTCCGTTCAAATATTTTACGTAATAGTTACAGTAACTCGTGAGGATTGACATTGATGTTCTTTTCTTTCCTGGTTTGCACAGCACAAAGACCCCGACTTGTTTCAGTCTAACTTACTCAGCTGTCCTACAGAGTCACTAATACTAATTCACTTTTTCTGTTCCATGTGCACATGTATAGGTACAGATACTGGTCCTCTGGAGAGTGGAAAGCTTTTATTGTTGTTCTTGTGTTTTGGAATTAATAACGGGAACTATATCAGGCCTAAACATCTGTCTTCCAGATGTTTTGATTGCAGTCTGCACTTTGGCATACAGCTACCTCTTTCTCCTTGCTGGTTTTCCTTTGTGTCCTTCAAGGCAGTTTACTCACAGTGCAGAGGTGTTCTGCACCTGAGTTTTGTATATCCCAGTGTCAGTGGTCTACACATGTGCTAGATTTAGGGTATCCTTCCCTAAACTTGATTGTTGTGTTGTGCAGGGGTAATGGGTTGAGTTGTAGAGACTGTGGATGGTGTGTAGGCTGTGGCTCTTTCAAATTATTTCATGGGATAAGAAACCAGTATTGTGTGGGAAGGCCAGGAACTTCTGCTTTCCAGCGCGCTTGTGTGCAGATTCAAAGCCTCTAGAATGTGATGAAGAGCTTAGTAGTTTTAGGGTTATTCAATTAATATTTGTCACTGTGTGAAGAATTTGATTTCTAGTCCTCAAAGTGGGATTGAGTGCAATAGCTGAAAAAAAAGTCAGATGTTTGGGATGTCAGTCAAATATCAGTATAATTATTTCTGATTTTATTCACAACTGTTTAGAAAAATATTTTAGTACAATCTGGAAGATTAATGTAAAAAGGTGGTTGGGGTTTTTTTTGTTTTACAGAAACAGATTTAATGTTTGTCTCAAATTACCTGAAATTTGTAATCTTGCTGTGTGGCATCCCAAATTTAGTGGGAGTTAAGAGGACTTATGTGAGTTTTAGAATACTTGGAATACATGGCAATAAAAAGAAAAAAATGCTTGTTCTTAAGTAGAACTGAGTTCTAACTCAGCTGTAGTTGAAGTGTTATTACAAACTTGCATAGTGAACTTTAGAGTATCAATCTTCTCTCAATATTTCTGGTTTTATATTTATCTATTTTCATGTATTTCACTACTAGCTATAAAATAAAATTACAAAAAAATTGCCCTGTGGAATTGCTGCAGTCTCCTGCCCCCGGAGCAGGTGGATAGCAGCATGTGGTGTTGTGGTTGCCATGTTCCTGAGGACTACAATGAGCTTCATTTTCTGACCATCATGTAAAATTTAGTGTTCAGTTCTAATATGCCTTCAACTGGTTGACTGTGGTTGCTGGGAATTTGCTCTGGTCCAATGTGCAGCTGACAAAGAAATACGGTTTAAGAAACTATTTATTAGGTCTATGATAGAAGGTGATTTTTCTAGTAATTTTTTTAAAATGTATGGTCATAGTGAAGAAGAATGGGGAAGTGCAATACCTTCCCTTCTCTTTTAATACTGTGATTTGTTTGTTCTTCTTTTATTTCTTCCCTATTCCAACATATTCTGTCCTAATTAATGCTAAACTCTCACAAGCATTTGTTTTCTCATCTCTCCTCCTGGTAATATATTTCAACTAGTAATGAGTCCTATATTATTATGCTTTTAATTCTTAGCTTTCTCCTTACTTTTTTTAGTCTATTTCCTTAACTTTTTTTCACGTTTCCTTTGCATTGAGTTTTGTAATGCCTTTTTATTACATCACCAAACATTTTAAGAGGGACAGGTGAGCGTCTTGTTTGTGGTTATCGCTTCTGCCCTAATCTGATATCAGCAGAGTCCAAAGCAGAGATTGTGGGGCAAATCCTTGTGTCCAGCAAGGAACATGTCCAAGTTGCACAACATTTTTAAAGGATTGAGACCTTTGGTTAGATGTCTCATAATTCCTTTTCCTGTCCAGAGGCTTAGAATTCGTTCCCATGTGGATGTCCATGACCCTTTCCTCTCTATTTTGTCTGTTTGGCAGGACCATTGTACCTGTAATGCAGTAATGGATGCTGTTCAATATAGCTACAGCTGGAAAGCAGAGTAAACATTTGCTCAGAGATGGAGCTGTTGTTGCAAGCCAGGAGAATATGCAGAGAGTGCATTCCTTTGATCACATGCATTTGTCAGTTTTATTGCTTTTTTTAAAAAAAGTGGTGGTAATGCATGCTGTTTAGAAGGCCTGTTTCAGTGAAAAGATGCCCGTTAGTAGTGCTACATGGAAAACATGTGTTTATGACTTTTTATGGAGCAAAAGGCACTGGTATGTTCAAATATTTACAGAGATTTTCATTTGCATTTTCCATTTGCATTTGAAAAATTAAATATTAAAAAAGTGGATAATGTATGGGAAATAGTAAGAAATTGAGAGCTTTTTCAGACATTTGCAGCTGTAATTCATAAAAGTTTAGGTCTCAGGCACATGTTTACTCAACAACAACGAGATGTTGTCTTTAACAATAAACACATGGTTTTTATAATTAAAAGAAAAAGCATTAATGCAAGGTTAGGAGAGTCTTTGAATACTGATACTAGAAAATAAATTCTCTTCCACTAACAGAAATGTATCTGCAATGCAGAATTGCGTCCACTGGGTGGCATTGCAAAACAAGGCATGACATACAAGCATGTGATATTTGATGCCACAAAATACGCTGGGAAAATTACTTTGCATGTTTTGCAGTAAAGTTGCTTTGGTGTATTCAGGAAAACATCTAAAAATGGAGGGGCTGGTTTTGGGTTTGAGGGTTTTTCCCCACCCTTTTTTCTCTACTTTTCTTTTTTTTCACCCCAGTTCTGCTTCGTAGTATTTAGTGGCAGATGTGAGACCTCTCTATTCATTGAAAGTATAAGTTCCTTGATAGTGTTCTTTATTCAGAGGAGATTCTTTTTTTTCATTGCAGACTAATAATTGTGATGATATCGAGCTAGGGATATTAGAGTAACAGGTTAGAGATGTGTTACTTGTTCTGTTGATTCTTATTAATTACTTTGTATGTAGTGTTTTTGCTTTTCAGTAAAGCATTGTGAGTGCAAATCTTTTCTTTAATTATGTTTAAACTATTTTGAGTCAAATTACTCTTTTAAAACATGGAACTAGTAGAGATAAATACAATTCTAGAGAAGTAGCATAGTTTTCTTTATACTGGTCCAATTGAAAGCTGAGATTTCGTTTATACATTCTGTATACTTGCTTTCTTTCCTGGTATGAATAACAGTGTATGAATTAATGTTTCTGGCTTACCATGGTGCAGGTGTATTTATGAGAAATTTGAAAGACACCACATACGTATCTTTCTGTTGAATAGCTGCTGTTGACTACTGCTTCTCAATTGAACCAAACAGACTGGGGAACCCATTGAGACTGGTAAACTAGTCTGACTCTTATCAATCACATAAACAAAAAAAAAATAAAATAGAAAAAAATACAAAAAAACCCAAACCCAAAAAATCCAGGAAAAAATTTAAAAGCCTAATACAAAAGAAACCCAAACCAAACAACAACAAACCAGAAAAAAATCCTGACTAAATGACTAAATTAAAACTCATAAAACAGTAACTGTGAGACTGAATAAGGTGATGAAGACCTTATTTAAGTATTTCATCTCCTCCACTTATATTAACTTACCTTTCTCTGAATTTACTTTATTAAAAGTCTCTGTTTCTTTTCTCTTTTCTCCATTATTTTTTTGCACCCAGCTCTCTTGGTTTTCTCTTTTTTTCAAAGGACCATCAAGAAACCTTTCATGAAGGCTGTAGGAAGGAAGAAATGAACTTCACCCTAGTGTAGAATCTTCTATAAACTATCTAAGCACATGGTATGTGATAGCAGATGGCAGTTGTGCACAGATTTCACTTGGTCACAGTATGGGTTTCAATTAATGGAGAATGAAATAGGTTCCCTAATTGCTTCATCTTGGCAGAGCGACACATTTGTATGATACATTCTGAAAGCAGTTGGCCACCTCATTTGAAGTGTTTCATGACAAAACAGTACATATCTGTCACATTTCCTAGTCTAAAATCACCTATGAGTTGTATAGTTTCTGACTTCTGTTTATGTGGAATTAATTACATATTGCAACAATAGAAGGGATTTGGATCTCCTATTCCTGACCCCCTTTATTATTCAGGGCTTACCAAAACTACAGTCTGGAAAACTCAAGGACAGAGAATTCATGTTCTTCCAGATTTTATAAAGTTTATCACCTTAGAATCAATATTTTATTGTTCCAAGAATTTTCATGAACAGTTGTACATTTACTTTAGGAATCATCTAGTTTGGAGTATTTAGGCTGTTTGTTTAGCTACAGTTCTGACAGGAGCAGCATAACCAGGGGAGTTGGGAGGGGGAAGTAGAGAAAGGAAGCCTGACCGTTTTAGGGTTTTTTTGCTAAAAAATCTTTACATGTTTCTACATGTATATTCAAATTTGATAGGATCAGCTATGCAGGAGGTAGATGATATGTGCTTGGTTTCACTGAAAATAATTATCCTTGATTATATTTGGTTTGATCTTTAATTGTCTACAAAACACTCATATCATCTCTTGTTGGGTTGGGAAAAATATCTCTGTGATAAAGCTTGGTTACACAAGCAGCTTTAAAATGCATTTTAATATTCTATTTTTTACAGTGTTATTTACAGTAAAATATTCTAATTAATTAAAATAGGAATTGGAATAGGTAGCAGTCCTTGCCATTAAGACAAGTGTGTTTTCTGGTCACTCTTGTGTTGATATTCTAGCTTGTTTTGAAGGGCCATAGCTTGTGGAACAGTAATTTTTTAATTGCAGAGGTACAGAAATCCCTCCTGTGTGGTGAATATGAATAATGATTTGATCTGGGTGAAATGAAAACTGCTGGTTTGCAAATATCAACAGTGATTAGGAGATTAATTGCTAATTATGCTGTCGTTTTGCAAGCATTTTGCATAGTATGACTGGATTTTTTATTAATCAGGAAGTATAATCTTACATAGTTTTTTCTAAAGCCACTTCTGTGTTAATAGCGAGTGTCTCTGATGGGGTCTGCTCTGAGCCATATAGTGATTGTCTGGTTATTGTTTGTGATAGTTGTGCAGTGGTGCTCACTGCCAAGTGAGCTGCTCTTTGCTGGAATTGGTGTTCTGACACAGTAAACTACTGCTGCTGGAGGGTTTAAGTAGATGCTAAAAAAGAGTGAGAAGTGTGAGTGCTGCTGCACAGAGTTGTGAATGGTCCCTGTTACGGGTTGGGGTGGAAGTGAAATACTGGAAGTAGACGTTGAAGGATTAGGAACTAAGATAACTGTGAGCTGCTGCTGTGAGAAGGATTAGCCTTGAGGTGCTTTCCCTGTACTTTGGGCTTGAGTGCTAGTCATCATGGACTGACAGAGTTTACTTGTAACTTTCTAAAGGATTTTTTGTGGGGGTTGACTGTACTGGAGAATGAAATGGAGTTTCTGGTCTATCTGAGACTATTTACAGAAGGAGGGACTAGACCTCTGCTAATGTCTTTTGAGATATTTGGACTACAGCTGCTTCATCTCTATAGAGATATGGAATAGGAGGAAAAAAGCTGCACCTGATTTAAATAAGAACCTGCTTAGTCTTCAACAAATAATCTAGTTCTGATTATTTGTAGTGTTGTCTTTTTCCCAACCTGGAAATGAAACTCAAGCTAATTTTAGTAAGCAGGTAATATAAAAGGGGATCTTTATTTGAAAGCAGAGGCAGTTGTGGAAAGATGTCTACAAAAGCCCACCCCCACCCCGGGGGTGAATACCTTTTTATAGGTTTTAGGAAATTA
>VWYP01017841.1:0-25072 GCA_013400435.1 Pycnonotus jocosus | reverse complement strand
AAATGCCAAGAAAAAGAAAAAAAGCAGAAATATTTGCATTGAATGACTTCCAAAAAGCACATTTTGTTCCCTGGTAGATGTTTCTAATGGAGTGGCCATATAGATTATATTGCTACATCAGATCATGAAATTTCTAAGACTTCATTATCTGAAGACAGCTGTGATTCATGCTAGCAATTCATGGAGAAATATAAAGCAGGGGAGAGGAATGAGCTCTCAGGTTGCTGATGGCTCTTCAGTGCTCTTCCAATTGCATAGAAATTTACTTCTCTACTTTCTCTTGGCACCAAATTCTGCAGATCTGTAAACACTCAATAGCAACAGGTGAGTGGAAAGCAGATTTTTGTCTCCCTCTAAATTCTTCTTGGTTTAATTTATCTGTGTGCTCAGTATTTGTGTTCCATCAGNCAGATCTGTAAACACTCAATAGCAACAGGTGAGTGGAAAGCAGATTTTTGTCTCCCTCTAAATGCTTAGTTTAATTTATGTGTGTGCTCAGTATTTGTATTCCATCAACAGCAAATAATACAAAGGTGCTTTGGAAATGAAACAAATTTTTTTCATGATTCTGACACTTTTTTCCTGGGAATTCAGTTACACATGAACTGGTAGAATTAAAATCAATAGTCAGGTCACTCCTTGTCAACATTTTCTTATCCCTCTGAACACTCAGAACTTCTGGGAGTAAAATTTAACATCTCTTGTCATGTATTTAGATACTGTCAAGGATTTATAGGGATTTAGGATTGGTACTGCTACCTCATCCTGCCCCTTAAATGTTTCTTTCCACACAGAGAATTCCTGCTTTTTTATTGACACTGTATCTTACATAAAGCATGCCAAAATACCATCAGGAAGTTAGGATTATAAAATTCAGCTTATTTAGAAGATAAAGTGTGCAGGTATTCTCAGCATTTGCATCAATGGTAATAATTTAGAGTCAATGTGATTTTTTAGAGTTCCATTGTGCTGAGAGTGACTTCCCACTGGATGGCACTATTTAATAAATTATGCTGGGAAGGCGGTTGCTACAACAAGCAAATTTTAGAGGACATTCTAGAAGTGATATTTGGAATTGTTAAATATATTCTCTCATCTTTTTTTCCAAAGGAGAGCATGAAACACGTTGGTCCAATGAGCAGATGAAGTGACCACTGAGGTTTTTGCAGCAGCACGTGCTTTACACCCAGTGAGGAACTGCTTCCACAGACTGCCACCTAAAGCTTTTGGTGTTTTATGAAGGTTTTGATCCTGACCTTTGCAAAAGGATATTGCTTTTAAAAGCAAAAGCATTCTTTCTTTTTCTCACACCAGGAGAAACCGATTTTAATGCAAGGCTTGATGGTCATACATATTGTTGAGGTCTGTTTCTATTTTTGTTCCATAATATAAAATATCAGCAGTAAGGTATCAGGGTTCTTGTGTTTCCATTTTCAGGACTGTAACAGAAAATCTGGTGTACAAACTTGGGCAATTCACAGCAGGAAGACACTGGATAAAAATGAAATTAAATCAGTGTATTTTGCTAGAAAGTGAGAATGCTGGAATGTTCTTTTCCAGTTTTTGAAAGCTGATTGAAAGCATAGCTTGGCCCATAAATAGGTGACACTGAACTTTGTGTATACAAATAAAATGAGTTTTTAAAGAAATAATTCAGCGACACATCAGGTAGTCAAGAAATAAACATTCAGTAAACAAATGAAAGAAAGGCATCCATCCCAAAATAATAATACAACTGGGATGTGCAGAGATACAGGGAGCAGGATAACAGCACAGGCTCTGCTTTCTTTTCTTGCCTGATTCTTTCAGTGGTCACAAAATTTCTACTGAAGGGTGTTAAGCATTTCTACAGTAAAAAAAAAAAGGCTTGTATGTTCACAGTGGTGCTGAAGTTAAAAATAATCAAGGATGCAGCCCTGATTATTTCCCACGTTCATCGTGCTGTGCATCAGGTGGCCGCAGCTTGGGCTCTGTATCTATAACAACAGCATCTCTCCCTGGAGCTGGGGATTGTGTGCAGGACCTGCTACAGAACCTGGGAGGGGTTTCCAGCCATGGATTCAGCACTCTGAGCTCTGTACCAGTTGTGTTCCTTGGAGCAAAGGAAAATCACCGAACAAATCATGCCCTGCCATGTTTTAATTTGCCAGCACGCAGAGCTTTATCTTGAGTTTCCCTTCAGCAACAACTTCTGCATTGCTGTGTTTTGGATGTGACACAGTGAGAAGAGAACCCCTACAGAGAATTATCAGCTCTGGGAAATGCTTCACAGTTAAGTTTCCATCCTCTGCAGCTGATGGGAGTGCAGGCATTCCAGCTGGCAGTGAAGAACAGTGTCCAGCGTGGGACAGTGAGAAATGAGATCCAGGGCTGGCTTGGTTACTGTTGCTGTTCTGCTTCCTTAATCCCAGAGCAGGCTGTGGTGTTTCCTTTATACAACTTCTCACCTTCTGATTTTAGGGCCTGGCAGGATAAATCAGTTGACCTTTAAAAAGCAAAAAGCTGTTCTCCAAGCATCTGAGACTGAAGGCTCTTGGACTCAAGCTCTGCAGTGAAGTCAATTTTCTTGTTATTAAAGTACTGATACATTTACAGTGTGGGCTACTTACATCATCTGACATTTTGACATCAGTCTGAGAGTAACCCTGGCCTGCTAAATCAGGTTGTTATTTCTGATAAAGTTAGTTCAACTCCAGTTTCTTCTTTTAACTCTGCTAAGTCTGTTCTGATAGGGAAGAAGTTAAAAAAAAAAAAAAAAAAAGTCCTTGCTAAAACACTAAACAAGCTCACAGTATATTTATTCAGCTTTTTGTTTGGGGAATTTCAGCCTCAGCTGAAGCCTCTCTATGCTGCCATGGCATGGCTCGTTCTGTTTGCATTAAAAATAGGAGAAAAATATATTCACGTTTGTTTACACTGAAAATGAAACATCTAATGTTTTATCCATGTAAAATTTGAGTTTAAGCTAATGTAATTTACTTTTTTAGAAACCCTGTTTTTTAACTTTGTTCTGCGCTGTCAGTTGGGCAGTTCCACACTTGCTATTTTTGCAGTTCTGGTGCTTTCTTGGCCACGCTGTAATGGCATAAACCCTTGCTACACTGGGCTGGGTTTGTTTGCTGCCACTGGGAGAGTGAAATCCCTCTACCCAGGGCCTGGAGCAGGGTATGTGGCTGGAATTGCATGGCAGGAGAGACTGGGAGCTTCTTTCTTATACTGCTGGACTATTCTTTGATCTCCTCCTTTGGAAGCAGGTCTCCTGACACATTGAACAGAGAGGCTGAGCCATCAAGAGGGTGCATGATATGTTTTCATAGCTGCTTCAGGCACTGCCAGAGTAGCAGCAGAGCCTGATCTCTGTGTTGGGCACCAGTTAAAATTGCAGATCTTTGTCCTAATCACTGGTTGGAGTCATCTCCTGCTGCTCCAGTGTTCAGTGTTTACCAAGCGTTTTTGTCAATATTTTTGAAAACACATTTTCTACCTTAGTAGGTAGTTGCTCAGGGAGTTTTTCTTTTCCTAATTGTTACGCTCTCAGAGTGATCCTTTCAAAGAACTGGTTTCTATTATGTTTTCTTTGACTTTTTAATATTGGTTTTGGCCTGTGTTCTTTGTGCCATCACTGACAATTGGCTCTCAAAGACAAACCCTTATTTTCAGTTCAGACAGTCTTTCAGAGCAGATTTGTGGCAGTAGCAGAGTTTTTGAGAGTTGTAGGAGTTTTTAATGCACTAACAGGCATTGTACTGCAGTGCCACTTTTTAATATTAATTTATGGATTTCATGAAGATCAGTGCTGATCTCCCTAGAATTCAGCAAGGATAAGTGCCTGCTCAGAGAGAGCTGAGAATTGGAGATGGAAGAGGCTTAGCAAGACATTTGCTATCCAGCCTACCTCTATTTCCATGTAGTTATTTAGAAATGCACTCCTCCAGCATTTCACATAAATACTTTTTTATTCAGTGGCTCTTGCTGGAGTAAATCTGGTAATTCATAAGGCAGAGCAAGAAGCCTAAGTCTAAATTAACTGTAACTTTGTGTCTGTCTTTGTGGAATAGGCAGTTATTGATTATCTATACATCAGGTAAGTCTCTAATGCCAGGAAGTAATTTTATTATGTCTCAAAGCATGCATTTAAGAAGTTATTAAAAGTTTATTCAATCCTGTGGTGAATGATCTGTTTAGCTACTACTCTGTCTTAATAAGTACTTTGTTTAAATATCTTATACTGGGGAATTTTAAATACAGCATAATGCAATATCTTTTTTCTTATGTTTTCTAATTCCACTGGGGTGACTTTACAACATTATGAAGAAATTAATCTGTGACTTTTCTTTGTTTAGTGCTTCAAAACCATTTCAGACATGTCTGTTATGGCCACACACTTCATATTTATCCATTTCACACTCTCAGCGTCATGCGTTCTGTGGATTTTTAAAAGAAATCACCGTGGGACTGGAGGCAAATTCAGGTCCTTCATAATTAAAACATTCCTGGACAATTTCTCCAGTGGTTAAGGACTTGAGTGTTTTCTATTTTATGAGGAAATCGACAAAATTCAGCAGTAAACTTATTCCTTTGTGTAAAGCCATTAAAAGACCATGTGATGGAGAGGGAGTGCTATTGCTGGGCTTCTCCCAGTTTTGGTTTAGACAAATTTGATTGGGAAACTCCCTCAAGAGACAGGTGATCAGTGAAAGGCAGGGGCAGAGGTCAGCCTGGAGCAGGCTGGGCAGTTTTGTTTTCCTGTTGTTGCAGATGAAATGCAGAGTTTATCCTGAAGAGTTGAAGTGTCCCACACTGTTAGTCCGTAGTGCAAATTAAGGTGGACAGACCATAGACAGGACAGTTATTAATTGAATTTTATGCCTTTCCTCCCTGGTTTTAGTGCTGCTAAGCATGGAAATAAATGATTTTTGGTCATATCTCCAAGCCAAGATTAGTTCTCCCAACCTCTACTGATTTTTGTACTATTTAGATTTAATGGTAGTTTTGTTTTCCTGTATTTTGGATTTCATAATGTTTCCTGTTTTCAGTATTCAGTGTATTCTGTAATTCAGAATTACCTGTGGAGAAAGACTTGACACAGTATTTTCCTGTGTATTTTACAATATGTTGCAAAACATGTGCACATCATTTTTGACAGAATTTTACTCTCCTTCTAGGCCTTTCCATCCTCCAAGGGCAGTAGCAGCCAATGAGGTCTTCACTGGATAAGATGCTTGGGCCATGCTGGGAGATAATTGTACAGATAAGGGTTTGGTGTAAAGGATATTTTCAAATACCGCATATAGGATCCCTGCAGTTTGTTTTTTGATTCCCCCAAAAAACAGAGGAATTTAAATTCACAAGTTTTTCTAGCTACCCGTTCTTCTGCAGAACTCCAAGTGAATGCTAAATGAGCATTCATCTGTCATTCCTTGGAGTGAAGGGCACAGAAAACAGTTTTTCTGGACCAGTGTTTGGCTTTTGGAGTCAGCTTGGGGATGTGCAAAAAAATCACGGGTTTCAAAAATCAGGCTTTCAGGGAGAAGACAGGAATTGCTGATTGCCTTGGTTAAGAATCCTTAATGAGTAAAACAACAGAAGAAAAATGGAGAAATGCTTAGAAACTAATTCTCTTCCTCAAATAATTCTAAAAATGAAATAAACTTTTAAAACAAGTGAAGATTTGTCTTGCTTCCTCCTGACAATATTTTATAGAAACAGGGATGACATCTGAGTGGTTCAGAGTACTCCAGAGTGGGGCACAATAACCAAGAGAATTTTTGGGATGTTGGCTGCTAGGAGCCCAAACAGATGGAGCAAATCCTATCCAAAATGTCACCTTGATGTTGTCTAACACAAATTCAGGCTTCATTCTTGACTTTCATCTTCAATGACACGTCCTTTGATTGAAATTATCAGCAGTTCTTCAGTGCACAGCAAAGTCAATGTTCCCAAAAGTGATTAAAATGCAGATCTTGTGAAAAATTCGATAAGTAATTTTGAAGGTGTAGCTTTTCTTTGAGCTTCTTAAAAGCTGTTTTTTGTGGCGTTTTGAATCTGGTTTAACACCTCTATTTTCAATATCCATTTCAGAATATCTATTTTCCTACTTCCATTGCCTTAGATAATAAATTTGTCTGTGCTAACAGTGATCTTAGAGGATGCATAACCTAACAGGAACTGTCTGTTTTACTGCATGCAAAAGATGGAATAATTTCTTCATGGTTGCCATTTCTGTTTCTGAAAGGCTGTAACTGAATGTCTGTATTTGCAGCTCCCTGCAAGTAAATGATCTCTCCTGCAGTTGCCAAACAAGCCCTGACATGTGACAGCCCAACAGGAATATTTCCTAAAGTCCATGCTAGCATAAGAATGATTTGTGAAAATATGGGTACCACAAATATTACCAGCTTTATCAGTTGTTTAATTTACAATAATTTTTCCCGCTGAGCAATATATAAATGTTCATGGTGCTATCAGATTAGTTTACACTTTGAGAAGTTATCAGAGATGAGTGAGAGAAATATAGCATAAATATTTTAATTCTTCTAAGTATGTAGTTCCTTTGAATCCCTGATGATAGTCACAGTGACATTATGAGAAGAAAAAACTTTTATAACTAATTTCATCCGCGGGAGTAGTCACCAGTGAAGTTCAAAAAGTATTTATTATAAAACTCTTTGTGAATCCAGTGGAGTTGTTATCTTGCAGGTCTTTTTCTTCTTTGCATGTGTTTGATCAATATTGGTTGAACTTTGAAGGAAATAAATGAGTTGTTAATGAGATGGTCGTTGCCCCTGGTGTATGTCACTGAGAACCATGCGAGTGATTTTCATTTTTCACACTTTGGAAGGAAGCACTGAGCAGGGGAAAGTTATGGAAGAAAAACACGCAATTAACCCCAGGGAAGGGGGAAGTGGCATTAATTTCAGTCTCGTAGGTAGCAGCCATTGAAGTCAGTGTGAAACTTTGAGGGCTTATCTGTATTATTGGATGAGGGTGACCCCTGTTTCTGCTGTATTAACCTCGAACCTGAAAGTGTGGGAAAGCAGCGAGACGTGTTTTATAGCTGGAACTCCATTCCTTACCTTCCCACTCCAAAGAATATTCATTTGAACTGGTTGAAATTCTGTTTTTTTTATTCAAAGTGTGTTTCCCTCAAAATACTTCATATTTTAAAGTTAGTCAAATATGTAAATGTTTGAAATCATTTGTTTGTTGTCTAAAAATGTTTGAGAAATTCAGTGCAATCTTTCAGTATCTCAGATATTTTCCCCCCAAAGTTACCACTTTATGCAAAAATCAGAAAGTGATTTCTCTATGATTAAGAGTCACAGCTTGTTTTGTGGAGCTTAATTTTAAACAATTTTGGACTGTTCTATTAATTAGTGCAAGTTTTTCTCATTCATGTTTGTTGAAGATTGTTTCTAGTATTTTAACTTTTAATTGGTAAGAAATTTATTTATTTTATTTGAATTTTTAATTGCTTTAATAATTGTGATTTTAATAAGCACTTGGCAACAGGATTAGAGACAATTAATATTTGACAGATGGGTGTCACAGTGATCAGTATGCAAGAAATACCTGGACAGATGAAGAGAATCTTGTCACATTTTTAAGCTTCTCTACAGCCTCACTTTGCAAGAACAGATAACAAACAGGAGAAATCTTACAGGAAGTTTGCTGAGGCAAGAAACACCATTGATATTTTATAATTACAATACCAAGCTTGGTTATGTCACATTGTGGGAGACATTTTGTCCTCATCCTCATCGTTCCTATTAGTGTATTGTCTCTGCATGCAGGATAAAATAGAAAGCTTTAGCTCTTATTGGTTTTGATCTGACACCAGTTTTTGCAGGATATAAATGAATTTTGTATTCCTGTTCTATCTGTTCTCAACAATCCCAAACAGCCAGGCAGTAACAGCAATGCTCTTGGCTTCCTTTTTACTTGAAGAAACTGTACAGTGTATTCTTCTGCCACCTCAATGTTGTGAAGACCTTCCCCTGAGTTTTGGGAGAAAAGGATTGTTATTCCAGTAATTGGGTAGTCCATGACAACTTGCTATAATTTCTTTATTAATAATGTTTCTTAATATGGAAAAAATGACATCTTGGTGTGTTTGAATTCAGCTGCCCTGACAAAGCTAATTGCTCCTTGAGATGCCATCCTGGATTGTGCTGGGAGTGTGAAAAAGAACAACTGCTGACTTCAGTAACTTATTTTCCCAGCAATTTAACATTTTTCACATAATTAGCTCTGGTGTTCTTCTTGGATTAACAGATCCACTAATAACATTGTGCTTTAAAAGCTGCGAAGAGGGAAGAACAGAACACAAACATATTCGAGGGGTGCGAGCTCATTACACTGCCAGGTTGGGTAAGTACAACACAGTTACCCTTTAACCTCCACAAATGCTTAAATACATTTCAAATACAGCCTTGATCGTGGATTGTAAGTTTACAGATTTGTACTTTACTTCAATAACAGGGTAACCTCCTGAAATTAGCCTGAGTTTGGATTGCAACAGGATTATTTCTGAATAGAGATTATGATTTGTCTGTATCTTCCACTTCATTAACTCAAAATCTAAGTAGAAGAAGGAGGAAACAGCCCATAAATACACGCACAAATAGATACAGATATAGATAGATATAGTTTCGATATAGATTAGATATATAGATTAGATGCAGATATGGAATGTTTTTCTCATAAATCCAAATAATGTTTTGGAAGCTGAGGGGCTGCCAGACAAGGGTATAGCTAAAATAACCAGACCTAAGACTTGCATGTCAGGACAGTAAAAAGCCCAATGGATTTCTGCTTGGAATGACAAAAATTGTAAAGACAAGGGTTTATAGCTACCCTTTTTAGCTTTTCTTGTGCAACTTTCAAAATCCTCAAAGAGTTACAGTGCATTATGCAGGGAAATGCACTCATTTATAATCTCTTCCAAAGCCATTGCAGAGCACGCTGGAGCTGAAAGCGGAGATTCACAGGAAAACCTAATGCAAAATAAAGTGAATGAAACTATTCTGAACTTCAGTGAACAGATTTTGGAAATAATAAGTATGAGGTGAATTGATCAGTTAGGAATTACAACAGCCAGAAAAGCAGGAAGGTTAAAAGAAAATCTAGTGCAGACTTGGAGATGCCAGAGAAGGGATCTGTATTCAAAAGGATGTGTCAAGAACCAGATTTTGTTATAACACAGATGATTTAAAAGTCGTGTCTGCAAATCTTAATCAATTGTCATTGGTGGAAATCTGGATTTTGAAGTAATATCAGCATGGCTAGCAAACCCCACAGCTTTAAAGGGAAGTTTACAGATTATAAAATGCTAATTTTATCAGTGAGATGGAAAATGTAATATAAAGCAGTATGAACGCAGTTATTTACCTCAAAGGAGATGGGCTGGAGCAGATCATAGACCTTATTAACCTTAATTATCAGCCCTTGGGGTGCCCTAAATTCTTAGTCTATTAAGTATGAAATGCTAATCTGCAGGGGCTGTAGACTCATCATGTGAAAAATTATTTGAAAATGCAAATGGGAATTAAAAGAGAAACATTCATCCACGTCTGATTAATTCTTCCCTGCTGCTGTCTCAGTGGATCTCCTCTCCCTGGTGTCTAACAAACACCAGCAGCTTGCCCACTGCAAGGCCCCGACCCTTGGTGGGGGGCTCAGATAGACAAATCTCCACAATGCTCATGGCAAGAAATATATCTGTCAGTGTCTTGATGAACTTCCACCTTGATTAGAGCAGCAGAGGGCTTTCAAGTTAATGCCTTGGGAAACCTGACCTGAAACAGAGACTGGACAGAGCTGGAGAATAAAGTAGGGATTTATTGAAAGGCCTTTAGGATACACCTTGGGCAGGACAAGAGCCTGGCCAGGGCTGCACCCAAGGGGGACCCAAAATGGTCACAAAATGGACACAAAATGGACAAACAGTCACGAGGTCTCACATTTTTATAAGTTTTGGTTTATTTGCATCTTGGGGTTGAATTGTCCCATTGCAGCTCCAGGCTGTCAGGTCCCATCCTTCTTGTTCCTCCCTTCAGCCACCCTTGGTTGTGCTTTTGTGCTGAAAGTTGTCCTTGGTGTGCAGCAGGAAAAGGATTTGTTTTGTGTCCGTGCTGTGTGCAAAGCTGAGTGACCCTGACTGTGAGCTCAGAGCTGCACCCCTGGGCACCACAGAACCTGAAAAACGTGAAAGATGAAACTTAAGTCATCAGAATCATTTAGAATTATGGAATGGTTTGGGTTGGAAGGAATCTTAAAGGTCATCTGGTTCCAGCCATGGACACCTTCCACCAGCCCAAGTGGGTCCAAGCCCTGTCCAGCCTGGCCTTGGACACTGCCAGGGATGGGAAGTCCCTAGTTCTGAGCAATTTCTCTGATTTATAGGACAGGATTTGTTCTCTCTGTGTCCTGCAGCCCTCCTTTTGCCAATGCCTGTTTAAAATTATTCAGTTCTACCCGGCTGTATTTCACAACTCTCCTAAAAGCAGCTCATTTGTGACAATCATTTCCCAATTATACATTGTGCCTCCTCACTGTGTGCTGTTGTAGTTTGCTTGTTTAAGTAATGTAAACTCAAAATTTGACATGAAAATTAACTACAAGCAGGAAAAAACAAATGCTAGAGACCATTCCTGTCCTGAAACACAGACGTATTGAAAAATTTGAGTCCATTTTAATCTAAAGGTTTCTATGAAATGAATCCTATTCACTTTTGAATGCTTCCCACATGGGAAGTTCTGAGATTGACTGCTGTCATGGCCTGTTAATTCTTAGTTCATGGAAAGTGGCTCTGGTTATTGATATAAATGGATTTTAAGCTTTCTAAATATGAAAATATACAAGTGGACTGTGGATCTCCACTGGTGCTGACCTTACTTTGATAAATGGTTTGAAAAACTCTTTGACAAATGCTGGGTTTTGTTTCATTTCTGTTGGCTTTTTAATAAAGTGTCTTCAATAGTCAAGGATTTCTGGATAATAAATTTCAGTGATTTGATTTGTCTATGTTCAGGTGAGAAAGAAAGAAAAGCCCACAGTGAAATTAGGATGTATTTCTTACAGACCTCACAAGCTATGATTTCCCTGGCAATTGGTTACTCTGGCATAACTAATAAAAATAAATAAACCAGGAAAATAGACTGTATTGTCAGGAGTTTACAGCAGTTGAATGTGTGTAATTATTCAGTGGATACTTCTTTTTCTGGGAATACAAGATAGAAAAATTGCACTGGTAACTTTACAGAAAATCTTTTTCAACTGAAGAGAGTACAGTTCATACCAAATTAAGAAAGACAGGAAAATTGTATCAAATAATGCAATAGCTTAATGATGCTGTAAAATGAGATGTTTTCTGCAAATATTCACACATTCTGATAACTTTAGGTGTCTTTTAGAATGTTCTCCACTCCCAAACACATCCATCTATGAGGACACATGTATGAGTTTTAATGAGATCAGTGAGAAGACAACTGGTATTCAACTTTCCTTTTTTTTCAGATATTTCTTTCCCCCAGAGGAAAGCTCACAGGGATGTTTATTTAAGTCCATGCTACAAGAAATCAGTCTACCCGTGCTGTAGATCTCACTCTGAGTTTACTAAAATCTGAGAATTAGATTTTGTTTCTCCACCATTGGATTTATTGCTCCAATTTGGATATATATCTCTTAATCTTTTGGTCTGTAATATTGGAATATTGCCCATTCTGTGAGTCAAACCTGTGTTTGCCACTGTTTTAAAAACCTCTCTCTATTAAGATTTGCAAAGAATGGATGGCATTTCAGTGTAATCTCTTAAAAATACCATTCTCAGGCGTATACAAAACTCCTTTTACATAATCAGTGCTACAAATAAATGTTCAAAATGAGATTTACAGGAGGCAATTTTGGTTATGCACTGAAAACACTTGGATATCACAGGTTATTTTTTCACTTTAGAAAAATCTTATATTCCTATATTTCTTATATTAGAATTTTAGAGAGCTAATTTTTCATGCTCCCATATGATATTCAAGATAACTTTTTTTTTTTTTCTTTAGTGTAATTGGTCTCTGTAAGAGGTACAATAATCTCATGTCAGTTCTTGCATTACAATACTTTGGTCTTCTGGGATTATTCTTTAGATCTGTTCTTCAGGGCAATAGAAATTGGGAGGAATTAATTAAGCCTGAACTATGTACTGGCCACATGCTGGCAGGATCTAACTGGTAATGCCAGATGAATTGCAATAATATTGTAATTTAGGACACTTGATAGGACTATAGCCTTGGAATTGTTAATGTAATAAAACTTTATATTAATATCATTTCTTAACTTTCCTGATAGCTCCATTGACATATACTTTATGCAGCCTTGTGTTTATTCTAAGTTGTCAGCACAGTATGTTCTAGTGAATAAATTGATAAAAATACCTTGTTTTCAAGCAATTTAAGCAGAGACAAAGATGGCAAACATCAAAACAGCAGAACCACTGAATCTTAGGATACTCACGAGAAGTTTCTGTTCTTGGCAGTTGTGCCAGTCTATAACTAGTGTTTGAGGTGAGAGAAACAGAAGGAACATCTGCAATCCTGTGGAGTTAAACAGAAATTACTGAAGTGTAACTCTGCTGCAGTCCCAGCCAAAATCTCATTTTTGAAACTCCAGAACCCCTTGTGCTGCTTTCTTAACCTGCTAAATTTGCCTTTTTCCCACTGGCAGTGGCAATTATGCATCCCTTATTTTATGTGCATTTGTGGACAGATGTTCATAATTCACAAAGTTTACTGGCTGTTAGCACAAATGATTTTGTCATGGAAACATATTTTTAGATAAGCAGACACTGAATCATTATGGTTCTTAAAGGCAATTACTTAAATAAGTAATTAGACTAAGAGTCACAGTACTTTCATTTCCCAATTATAATCAAAGTGAGAGTGACTCAGACATTTCACTTTTATAGGAATAGTGACTATAAAGCAACTCAGAGCTTGAGTGTGATTGAAATAATTGATTTTTTGGTAAATATTTTGAATTAATGAGTGTTTATTATTTTGTTAGAGCTGCTGTGGCAATTAATTATGTAAATAAAAGCAACAACATCAGCCAGACTAGAAGTGAGCAGAACATGCAGAACATTTATGATGATTTATTATTACGTATTTTTGGATTCTGCTGCTTCTGCCTGGGTGGAAAGTTTGAGGTAAAACCAAAATATTAATTTGACAGAGATTCTTGGATATGATTGCCATCATCTTGAAGAAGAGCTTGTTTGTTCTCAGCTGAAGCAGCTGTAAAAATGTAATTTCTCTTGGCTCTTGGGTTCTCCAGTTCATCCCCCAGTGTAATCTGGTCACTGCTCTGAATTGTGGTTCATATCAGCATTAACCAAGCATCCAACCAAGACAAACTCTACATGGGAAGAAGTACCAAAGTCATAAATTGATTTCTTTCTCCTTCCATTTCAAATCTGGCTCTCTGATTTAAACATGCCTTTGTGATGTGGGCTTTTGGTGGAGGTTTCTGTTTGGGTTTTTTTTTTTTTTCTGTTTGTTTTCTTGATGCTGACGTATTTTTAGGAAACTATCAGACTTTTTTTAATAGGAGATCCTCAAAGTGTTTGTATTTTATTAACTTCTATTAGAGGCAACTTGATTGCATTTTTCACAAAGAGCAGAGAAGGCTCATTCCATTATAACCACCAAGATGCTTTTTTCTGCATGCAGTGGCCTGCTATCACTTAAATGCTTCTATTTAATGATCATGAATAAAATTTTACAAACCTCTGAGATGGAATAAATAGGATTTTTAGTCAAGTGTGCTGGGAGCATTTTTACATCAAACTTCTTTAGGTTCACTTGAAAGGGAGAATTGTGGTGCTGTGCTTTGACCCTTCAGCCTTTGTCCATGGTGAAATATTACTACTCTGCACTGGTTTTTTTCCTGTAAAGAGGGAAATACTTGTGTCTTGAATGATCCTTTATGTCTTTCCAGAGCTATGGTATTATATCCCTGAATATGGAGTAGGGAATCTCTGCAATAACCTATATCACATCTCTGTCCTCTGACTGTCTTAATTTCGTTAAGGAAGAAATTCACTCTTAGAGTCTAACTTGGAGACCAGGTACCTACAAAGCCTCACATCAATCATTTGAGGTTGGGCACACTGGTCAGATTCACCATTTCTTGTTGTTTTCCTGAAGAACTTTGGAGAAGCAGGTATTTGGCTAGAGAAAGAAAAGTAGAATGGGAAAATGATCCTTTGATATAACTCCATCAGAGCTGGAAACTGATGTCCTCAGTAGCAAGGCTTTCCCCAATAAATGTGGGCTTTCAATGTGGTTTTGCCTTTGAGAAGTAAGAATCCTTGAGATGCCTTTGCTTTTAGAAGCTGTAATAACCCTCCAAATGTGATTTGTACTTTAAAAGCTTATTTACAGAAGACAGACCACCGCTAATGACATTTGCATGGAAATTTCCCCAATGAATATTTATAAATATGAAATATGAAATATGAATACAGCACAGTGTAGTGCATGTCCTGGCACACACATTTCTATCCACAGATGTATGGGTTTTGTTGAACTCAGCATAAGTGACAAATCTCCCAGGGAAACACCAAACAGCTTGTTCTTCATACAGATGTTCCTTTGGCATCTTATTAGAAAGACTTGAAAACATACTGTTTTACTGGCAATAAAGCAGCAATAATGTCTTAATAGAATCTGAAAGAATAACTAAGTACTTCAAATGCCTGGAATAAAGGGATAATTGAAGTTGCTTTGGGTTTAAGCCTCGGTAATTTCTTGCTTTATAATAACTCAGGTGACTGTCTAGCTAATGAAATGCAGTAAAGTAAGAGCACGGTATTGATTGAGAATTTAAATGTTTGCTTGTATCTGCAGTGTGTCTCTGTGATACACATCATTGTAATGGAAGAAACAAATCATTTAAATTATATCTCATTATGCTTAGCACAAGCAGTAACTCACTTGCACAGAGACTTTCCTAAAACTTTGCAAAAATTTTGATGAGCATGTTGCAAACTAATCTCACAAATAATTTGTGCTCCCAGGTTTTTTGTTAAAGCATGATCACTGAAGTTGTCAGGCTTATTTATTTCAAGTACTCTGAGCTCCACAGTTAGATTTCTGTTATCATTTTAAAAATAAGGTGATTTCATTGTTCTGAATATCATAACCTTTATGGTTTGGCTCTCAAGCACTTTTCTGTAGATTCAGGCCCTTCAATATTCCAAAGAAGGCAGGCAGCAGCTTCCACCCTGTTTTAAGAACTGACAGATGGTATTTAAAGAAAAGCTGTGAATGTGATGTGAATAAGCAACGTCAAGAACCCATTTTATGTCTTTGGATGTTTTGGAAATGTAATGGAACAGTGGAAGCTCTGATCATCAAACTGAAGGTAGCATCACCTCCATTGGAACTGTGGAGGTCTGCATTTTCCAACCTAGTTCATTCTGAGATTCTGAGATTCTGTAAGGCAGAATATGTGTGAAAAACTTTGGAAAAGAGGAAATAATAACCATCAGTCTGTATAAACAATGTTTTCCAGCTTTTGAGAGATTTTAAATTTTCTTTGGAATTTTTCACAGTGTAAATAACAATCTGTGAGCTGAGGCTGTTCCATGTCTTGACCCTGCAAATCACCTGGACTTTGTTACTGAGGAAGAATCTCCTGGAAAAGATATCAGTGTACTTTGAGTGTTCTCTGTATCTATAAAGTTTAGGAACCAGTGGGTTTTTCAAGCCTAATTTTCAATTGTCTGGAAGCACAGCAAATAGATTTCTCCTTCCCTTCCCTAGTCCTTATGAAAAGCCACAAGCAGATTCCGTTGTGTTGTTTTTTTTTTCCTGTAATTTAAATTTTGAGACCAGTGTCTGAAGCAGGACTGCGGTCACCACTGGGGATCCTTTCAGGTCACTCTGCCTGGCCAAGGCTCCGGCAAAATCCAGACATAAAAGCAACATTGTAAGGATAACACAAAGTTTAATCAAGCTGAGCTGTTTTGAATGATTGAAGAAGAATTGGAGAAGCTATAATAAAAACCCAATAGAAACAGAGTTCAGTGCTTTACTTGTGAAATGGTTATTTGCTGGAAAACTATTTCACATAACTACTGTGATATTTTCTGCCATTGCAAGCCAGGAATCATTTGTCAAATGTCTGAAAAATAATATGAAGTCTTTTGTAGTTAAATTGTATGGATAAGGTAATTGAGAAACGTTTCTTTCCTCTCACTTATTCATCCCTCATTTGCATGAAGAAGTTTTAGTTTTAAAATCAGCACTTCTTGGCAGACTTTACTTATTTTCCATTCTTTGAATCTGTTTTTTACAAAGTGTTTTCCTTCAATTTGGTTTGTTTATAACTATGTACTGATGAATTGCATCATTTTGGGTTATTCTCATAATATAACATTTTGAGTAGTTGGTAGAAAAAAGAATTGTTTTACTGAAGATAACAGACAGCAGATAATGACACAGTTATTGTAGATGAGATTTACTGAAGGAGAAAAATCTTGTAAATAAGAATTGACATTTCAAGCAATAAACTCTAACATTTAATAGTACACAAATAAAGCGGTACTTAGGTGATCTTAAAAGGCAGTTCCAGCTATAAAGTTATAATGAAGTTATATTTCAAGTCACAAACTGAGCTGGAGATGAAAAACTTAAATGTTCCAATTTTCTCCAGCAGGAAAAATTCTATTCTGCTTTTTCTTATTTCGTGAAAGTTCTTTCACTGCTCTGGTTTTCAGGAGGTGCCAGGACCGTGTGGATTAGAGACAGAAAGGCTGAAAAATTCACCAACATTGTGTTTGTGTCTCAGAATGCCCCTTGAAGGGAGAATAAATCTGAAATCTGTTATGCAGGCCAGGTCCTAACTAGAATCTGCTCCTTCTGTGCTTTCTCTGCTGTTGAATAGGCAGAGAATATTTCTGTTAATAATGGAAAATTTACCCCTTGTTGAAGGAATACTGCAGAAGAGAAGTGAAGATGTTCATAACAGTTCTCATTCCAATAATTCCTAAATGAGATCATGCTTAGCTCCTCCCTCATTCTAAAAAGAAGCTGTGAGTTCTTCAGGGGGAAATGTTTGTTGAGGTATGGAGGAGAGGGATTTTTTTCTGTCAAAAATTAAAAAGTTTTCAAAGCAGTAAATGCATTTTTTTTAATATATTAAAGGAGATGAGCAATTTCATTGGAATTTCTCAGCATTAATACTTTTGGATGAACACGGCATGACTTCATTTGGGTATCTGAACGTTAATGCCACTGACATTATTTATTAAAGCAGTTAATTTAGCAGTTTTTGACTGTGGCTAATCCACTGCAGTCCTGTGGCATGAAATTTTATAGAGCTGTATCCACATGATGATGGTCAGATTGCACTCCATTAGAAAAGACAACGGGGGTTTATTTATGAGTATTAATTTTAATTAGTACATATTTGCTGAAAAGTAATTCAGCAATCATCTTTAGTAATATGAGATCTTGGCTATAATCTGTCTGTATATGTACACACAACTGCATGGATGCAGAAGCTTTTATTAGGGGAATAAATTACGGGTTTAAGTATTGGTTTTGAAAAATAATTTACTATTTACGCATTAGGGAGAGTTGTTGGTCTATCTTAACACACTGAAAATCTAATTTTCTTCTAAAAAATATTAATTATTCCTCCTAGCCAAAAAGGACTACATCATTAACCCCAAAGCAGTGGTAATAAACAAAAATAATTTAAAAGCTTTATTAAGTTCAATTAATTGGTTGTAGCAGACTAATTTTGTCATGCTTTGCTAGACAGTGTATTGTAAGTAATTTTGATGATCTCCAATTGAGTTGGGCAAACAAGCCTGCACACTAAAGCAAAAATTGAATTGTCTTGATAATTACAAAAACCATTGGCCTGTTTGGTATTTGTGATAAATGGGTTAATTAGGTACTTTTTATTACATCTAGACTTTCAGTGCAGCCCAACAGTGGTAATTTATTTTGCTTTGTAAACTAGTACAGTCAAAATTCTATTGTTCTGATTTGTTCCAGATAAAAATCTTTAGAGCTACATGATTTAGTATTAGGTAAGTATGGAAGTGGATGGGTATTCATTATCTGCACTTGGTTTGGGGAATTTGTGGAATTTTTAAGGTTTTAGTCATAGAAACTCTCATTTTCCATTGGTTTGTTTGGGGGTTTTTTGTTGTTTGTGGGGGGTTTTTTTGTGTTTGCTTTGGCTTGTTGTCATTTGTGCAAATTGACAAAGTATTTTGAACAGTCTTGGTAAACAGCTCTTCCTCTGACTCATAAATTATTTGAAATATATAAATGATTCATTCAAATTAGAGTTCATCAGAAGTCTAATAATTAATCACAATGTTTAAATGTCATTTTGTAGTTGCCAAAACATTACTTTGAGCAGTCATTTTGTTTAATGTTTGGCTGTGCTGGGGTCTGAGAAGTCAGGAAAGCTTAGGGCTGTTTCAGTTTCTCCCTCGTGGCTGACCCCCACTTTTGGTCCCTTCTCCTTGGAACAGGGTCTGTTCTCAGTGGGTGTTAAATCTGGAAGTATTCATCCACTATAAATTACTGATTTCAGCAGTGAGTGTGGAAAGTGTAGGCTTATACTTGCAGCTGACAGAAAAATAAAATCAGTGTTCTACAGTTGGGGATTTTTTTTAAGTGAGTTGCATTTTAAGATAATTAAATAGAAATTCCTGATCCTCTCCCCCCTTCCCTACAAACATGGGTGTTCATGACATTTTATAGCTTTTTCTAATGTGATAGTATTGCCAGAAACTCTGATTCTCTAAGAAATCTAATTACTTCTTTCTCCATTTCAACTTTGGAAGGATTATTCAAATACTTTACAGTCCTAACTGCACAGAGCATTTTAATCCTATTGTTTGGAGATTGTCATTCTCCTGCCTGCTCTCTGCTTGCAGTCTCCCATTAGACACTGCAGGCACATCCTGGTAATCTCAAATTCCAGGGAAGTACTATCTGACAATCAATGTCTCCCTGCCCCTCTATTTACTTTTCCTCTCCTTGCATATTTTAAACTAAAAGAACTAGACTCACAATCTTCTCTACAGCAAAGTACAAACTATTAAACAAACCTCTTTTATAATTGGGATCTGTCCTTCTTAGTCCTGAGCTTGTGGGTGCCATCTCTTCTCTTGATCCTTCCTCAGGATCTTTGTGATTACTCCAAATGCTTTCTGGTAACTCCAAAGGATTCTCCTGTTTGCTATCAGGCAGAAATGGTGCCCAGGAGAAAGTATGAGCTCAGTAAAATAAATTCTAATCTCTCAGCTGACAGGGAGAAGAATATGAGCGTGTATCTCCAAGTAACAGCCTGGATGGCAGCTCCCAAATTCTTGTGTCACACCACAGTCACAGAGACAGGAATTTTCTGCTGTGGGCTTCAAGACCTCTCAAAATGAGTCAAGGTCAGTGTTTGCAAGTTTGTTATGGGTTAACACAGTTTGGTTTTTAGTTAAAGAGGAATCCTGTGCATGGTTAGATCTACCCCTCACTTACAGGTGGTTCAATCCCAGCTCTTCCCCTGCCTGCTTTGGGCACAGGAGGCTGTTTGAATGCAACCACAGAACCACAGACTGGTTTGGGCTGGAGAGACTTGTAATGGTCACCTAGTCCAACACCCTTCTGCTAGTCCAGCTTGCTCAGAGCCCATCCAGCCTGGCCTTGGACACTCCCAGGGATCCAGGGGCAACCACAGCTTCTCTGGGGATTGATGTTTGTCTTTGCTCTAATTAGTGCAGTTCCTTCTCAGGAGTGGAACGTGTGCCTCAGTGGACATTTTCAGTGTTTCATGTTGTGCCTTGGTGTCTGTTGTGCCAGTTTTCATTGCTTATATGTGATGCAAAAGCAGGAAAACTGTATAATGGACTGTGCTTAAATTGTTCTGTACCACAAGGGTAGGTGGTCTATACACCCAAAAATGTGGTTTGCAATCTTTCACAGAATTTCTGGTGGGGAAGACAGGCTACTGGAGTGAAAACATCATCCAGAATCAACAAGTGGGAGCAAAATTCTCTGCTGGGTGGCAACATGGGAAGGTTCCAGGAGTGGCAGTGGCGTTGGTTTTGAGTTATTGTGATGTGCTGGTGTCATGTAGGATGGGAAGAGTTACCATTTTGTTCTTGTTTTGTCCATTTAAATGAGAAGTGCTAATAATGCTGTAATGTCTTTTCTACTTCAGTTGCTCCAAGAACACATATCTGACTATCAAAATCTGTTTAAATCTTTCATTAAGAAAAGAAAAAGTGTCTTAGGCAAGCACCAGGCAAGCACCTGGCCTAGGATTTTTTTAGAATTAGGAACTGGTCAATATATAGGAACTGTTTTATTTCCTTCCATAACTCTATTTTCTTTTAAAGCTACTTAAACTCATCTAGCCATTCTCATTTCTTCCCCAGGATTTTTGTATGATCACAGAGCTTTGAAGCTGTCCCTGTGATTCTCTCTTTTTTTTTTTTTTTTCTTATTTTCCAGGAGGCCGTAGGGCATAGTAGGCTGGTGTGATAATAATGGGCCTAATTGAGATAAAGTTTAATGGTTTTTCTCACATGCTTCATCATTAGACCAGTGGCACATTTTATTGTCATCTTTTCTCTATGGTTGTTGTGTTAGCTGGTCCTAATTATAATTAAATGTTTCAAGGCTAGGTAAAATAACACTTATTTTCTTTTATGCATGAGTCCTTTCTTTTGTTTTTGTTATATTTTTAGTTGTTTTTTTTTTTTTCCCACCTCCTTTCTTTTTCCTCACCATTATAAAAGGTTTAAATTCATCCTGCTGACCATCTGGAACAAAATATTTCTATTTACAAAGTGGTTTTTCTCATTCAGCTCTTGGCTAAACAGTGTGCACATAGTTCATCAAGTCTGCTAATCATATTTGACCAATATTTAAAAGATATTTAGGCAATCAAGGAATGAGTGTCATAAATACATCTCATGGACAATTCTAGCCTCTAAAACCCTCTTATGGCAAGGAAGGAAAACTTCCTTCATTTCTGAAATGCTCAGTCATGTCTGTAGTGATCCTTCAGACACAGAATTTTTAAAAAATTCATGATTTGTCCCTCATTCTGATTATCTGTGTGATAGTAGCACTCTGCAGGTTTTGAGAGGGTAGTATCTCCTAAAGGGTGCATTTACTTTTAGACCAACAGCTGAATGAATCTTGTGCAGTCAGTCCTGTTTCTCTTGCAATTACGTTGTCTGTGCAGTAGGATGGCTGAATACAAAATGTGTGGTGGCTGGTTCACAGGAACAAAATTAGTTTCCTGGTGAATATTGTAATATTAAAAAGGTGTCTTGAGAGAGCAGCTCTTGAATTCATGAGAAGTGAAGGGGTTGTTAAGATGCATATTTAGAGTGTTACTGAGTGTATTCATTAGGAGTAGGCTTTAGTTCCAAACTGGGCATTCCTTGTGGACAGCAATGCACTTCTCTCTTTAAAGCAGATTCCTAAAGGGATTAAAAATTAAACTTGTCCTTGGCACTGTAGAAAATATAAAGGCTATGGACAGATTACATACCAACATTTGATGAAAAAAATTAATAAAGTCTTACCTGTGCTGCTGATAGGAGGCGTAATGATTACACCTTTTAGTAGTCCTGAATAAATAAATAAAATCAGCATCTTGCAGGAGCTGCACTTATTCAGCTCTTGTCTTGTCTTGGACTTGCTGCAGCAGCCAGACTTTTGGGGGGCATCCCAAAGAGTTAAGGGAATGAATATGGGCAGAAAATGGTGCTACAGTTAAAGGCCACAGGGAAATTTTGTTTGTTTCCTGTATGTTACAATTTTAAGACAAGAAATTTTGACAAAAATTCTTTAGTCAAATTCTTAGAGGCCACATGGCCTTACCCCTGTATATGGTAAAAGCACATTCACCATTGTTACCCTGTGCACAAAGGCTTTCTTTCAAAGCAGAGCAGCTCTCTCAGCTCCTATCAAACTCAAGCACTGTTAGTTTATGCTCTACATCTTTATTTTCCATCACTTAGCCAGGTTCCCCAGCTGTGCTGGGCTCTGCTAGGTCCTTCCTCTGGTGGCAGCCGTGGTGATAATGGCAATAATAATTTGAGGTGAAGGTTTATGCTCAGGTGCATTACTGGGAGTAAGGCTGTGTGTCAGCAGTACACAGGAACACCTTCGCAGCTCTTCAGAGCAATTCCAAGTTCACAGATCCCTTTTTCCTTCCCTTTTTCCTTCCTCCTGTTCCTGTGTCAACAATCTAAACAGACCTGGCAAGCTGTGCTGTGTGAGCAAATGGGATAATCCACCTGGCTTTCTCTGAGCTGTGTCCTGGCCTCCAGATGGATCCCTGAGAGTTTGATTCAGGCAATACAGTGAAGACTGGGAGTGAAAGCAGTCTTGGAAGGAGAATCTCCTGAAACAGGAGGTGTCATTTCTCACAGGTACTCGAAGCTCAGATCTACATTCTAAGCAAAACTTTACTTACACACTTCTATTTTTAAAAGCAAGCAGGTATTTTTGGGCTCACTGCCAGGAGACAACAGCCTGCTGTAAGTGTATTCAATGTAGAATAAATAGAACCAAGCTTCTCTGGAATAAAATTTTCATATTAGATGCAGGCACCTTCAGAAATGTAAGCATGTCTTTTTTTTTCACTTGGGATTTTCCACATCTATAGCTTCGATTTTAATTTAGACCTTGCATGTTAAGCTTGTTTGCAGCTGTTGTGTTCTTAAATCCAAATATGGGCTTTCAGTACTTGGAAAATGCAGTTGTGAGCTTGGCTCTAAGCTTAGTTTCAAAGCAGAAGACACAGCCCATGGCAGAGGGGTTACAACAAGATGATCTGTAAGGCCCTTCCAGCCCAAAACTTTCTAGGAATTTAGGATGATTCTGTGTCTACTCAGGTCCAGTATTTATCATGGTTCATCTTTTGCAGTGCCATCTGGTGTCAGTTATAAGAAAGTTAACCTGGTTTTCTAGGTATTGCAACTGAAAACTAAACCCACAAGAAAGAAAAAAAGAACAATCTAAACTTTGTTTCTTACTCATGTATCTTTAAAAAAGGAAGATTCACATTTTAAAATAAAATCAAGGTAACTTGTCATTTGTTATCAATCTTTTGAAATATTTATGGTTTGTCCTGTCTTGTGTTCCACATTAGAAAATAATTTGGAAACATTTGGTTCGTGAAAGGCAGAAGGAATTTTGGATTTCTTTGGTAACTTGGCCTGCAAATAGATTTATGACACTACAGTAACTGGCTTCAGGTTCTGACTTCCACAAAATAAAATTTTCTACCTGAAAGACAGATAAATTTTATCTCTTTCTTTCTTTACTTTACACTGTCAATTAAAACTGAGGTTATATTTACATATATATATGGCTATATATAAGTTCTATAAGGCTTTAATATATGATATGAGGACCTAGTTGAACTTTTGCACATGGAAAACCACCTTGCAACCATTATGGATTATTTTTTGCTTTCCTTTGGCAGTAAAATTCTCATAAAGAAAATCATACCCATGACAGAAACCTTATTATTCCTGAATATTTTTCTTGGACTTAGATTAAATATGAAGGTCTTCTGATGCATTATCTGGCCAGATAAATTATTAGCTGACATTGGCTAAAGCAGATCCCTTCATGGCAGTTCTCCAAATGGAGTTCAACTGGGTACCTTTTCTGGAAACTTCTACTCTTTTGCAACATGGCAATATTGGCAACTAGTATTTTTTTCTTTTTAATTTATTTTTTGGGGTCTTGAGTTAGTACTAAAATTTATTCCAACTTGGATATGCCATTTTTCTCTGGACTTCAGCACTAATACCATTTTAGATTTCTGCCTGGAGAGTTTCTCCCTAATTTTTTATGGTCTCAGAGAAATTTGTTCTTTTGAGGTTAATAAAAACCAACCCAAAATATATAGAGTATTTTGCTGACGATGGAGGTCTTGGCTTTGCTGTGTTCTGAATCTAACAGATGGTATTTTAGAGGACAAAAGGACTTGCTGCCAGTGCAAAAACTTGATCTCAGTATAACTCTCACTTGAGGTTACTGTAAAAACTTACTAAGCAGATTATCCCAATTGAACCAATTGACCCAATCCTTTGTATCTTTCAATTTATCCTTAAAATATCCATCAAGCTGTGCCTCAGAAAATGCCCAATTCTGAAATTCACTTGGGAGACATCTACCTTGACTCCTAAATCTTTTAAGATTTGTGGTAGGGGTAATTTGATTAACTCAGAATTGTCTTTTTTTTTTTTTTCTTTCTCATTAGCCAGGAGTTAAAGAAACAGCACCAAAGTGTAAGGGCATTCTCAGGGATTAAGCATCAACATTAACTGTTTAATTTGGCTTTTCTGGGCTCCTTGTGGAGTTTATCCATCAAAGTCAAACCCAGATGTTTGTGTTCTAGCCTGAAACAGGATCAGATTACCCCTTCTTTTTCTTTTTTTTTTTTTTCCTCCTCAGAGATATCTCCACATCTGTGTGGAGTTTGTAGTTGTATGCTACAAACACACAGTTTTGCTGTGAACATTTAGGTGCTTGTTCATTCAGATCAGAGTTGAAATTTATGAACAGGAAGATGGAAAAGGTGTTGTATAGGTCAGGTTCAGTGTAATAATGATTATAATGATAAATTCACCTGCTAGATTTCCCAAACGGGCCTTGTGCTTCCAATTCTAGTGACTGGGCTTACAAAAATTAGGCTTATAAACGTATACCTACCGTTATGAAACAGTAACTGAAAATACAGCCTCACCATGAAGGTTTAGTACAAAAAAGAAAAAAATAGCTGCCTCTTTCTTCAGTCTCTTGAAAAAATGACCCTTCCCCTTATCTGTTTTGTTTTGTTTTGTTTTGTTGTTTTCTTGGGTTTGTTTGTTTTGTTTTGGTTGGTTTGTTTGTTTGTTTTGGTGGTGTGGTTTTTGGGGGTTTTTTTTGTTTGTTTTTTTTTTTGTTTGTTTTGTTTGGTTTGGTTTGGGTTGGGTTTTTTGGTTTTGTTTTTTTAGGTTTTTTGATTGTTTGGTTGGGTT
>VWYP01017835.1:0-24588 GCA_013400435.1 Pycnonotus jocosus | reverse complement strand
CCCGGGCCGGGCCGGGCCCCGGCGGGCGCCGCCTCCTCTGGGCGGGCTGCCCGCGGCTGATTGCCCCCGGGCCCAGGCGGTGGAGGAAGGGGCAGCGTCCCCGGGCGCTCTCTGCCCCCGGAATGCGGGGAATGCGGGGCGGCTCCGCCCAGCTCGGCCCCACCGCTGTAGCTGCCCGCGACCTGCCGGGTGTGCGAGGGGCGCTGGGCGGTGACACGGGGCTCGGTGGGCTCGGTTCCTGTGGGATGAGGTCGCTTCCCGACCGCTTGTCCTGGTCTAACGAAGCACACCTGGAATAGCGTCATGTCTAGCGTCACCTTCCTTCCACCGTCCCTTCCTTGTGAAATCTGTCTGATGTACAAAACTCCGCTTAGCAGCTGGAGGGGAAGGTATTTTTGTTCTGATGTCAGACTCATGGGATCTGGTCTCGTGTTTGAAAGTAAGGTTCAGATTCCTTCATTTTCTAGTCTCTCATTCTGTAGAGTTATAACAGCAAAATGAAAGTTAACAGCTTGGAAGAAGCCAAGCTCATCTAGAAGTCAAAACACCACCATATGTTAGTACTGCAACACATGCAATGTAGACAAATTTCATATTGCTGTGAGTCTTAAATCCTAATCTACCGCATACGTGGACCTACCGAGTGCTCCAACTGTTTCTGAAAATGGCTGGTTTCCAGTCTTTGTTACTTTATTTGCAGAACACCGTGACAGATCTCAGCTAGGAGTGGGGAAAAAATTTTAACTTGGCAAGATTTTGAGGAGTTTAGATAATGTTTGTGTAAGTCTTTGAGGGTAAGTGGTAGTAGCATAATAATCTCAATGTATGAGCATGTATGGTAAGTATATCCTATTCATGTAAGATTCTGTAACAGATAACTGTGTAAATTTTCTTAATAGACACATGCTTAAAATTTCACTGTGTATCCTTCTCTGTGCATTTGCAGGCTTTGGTGTTAGCTTCATGACAGGTCAAAGCCTCTGCCTCTTTTACTAAAATAGTCCTACAAGGAAAATCTATTAGCATCACAAGGTAGTACTTTGCCAGTTTATCGTTACTGTGCAAGTACCAGTTGGAGTACTACGTGCTGGCAATCACACTGGTATCATCCTCAGGTTCTTGTAGACTGTGATTCCACCACACACACGGAGCTTTGGAAGTAGGTTAGACTATGGTACTTCAAACCCCATAGAGAACTCCAAGATCTACTCAGAAGAGTATTAACCCTGCAACTAGGTTGACTTGAATAAAACAGGCTCCCAAATGCTCATGGTCATCTATCTTAAAAAAAAAGGGGGAGAGGAGTGATTTCTCTTCTTCAAATTCATATTGAATTTTAATCAACAAAATAATATGAGTGAATAGAAATCTACTTGTCCTCTTACTAATTCTTACTAATTATTCTAATTTTAACAAACTAGAAATTCTAAAATTCTAACACTGAGAGATTTGTGCACCTTTTGTTACACTTGTTCTATAAAAATTATTCTTTCTCATTAACCAGGTTAATTTTCATTGCCAGCAATTCTTAAACAAGAGTCTATAAATTTCTTTTTTCAGGTATATTTGATAGCTGACATTTCCCTGCATTCAGTGAATAATAACAAAAAAATAAAATACTGTAAGTATTATCCTACTATTACTTTTTCACTGCAAGAGCAGGAGTGTCTACAAAATAAAAAGTGGGAGAATATGATGTAGACAATTGCTGGGGATACAGACACTCCTCCACGCAACTCCTCTGCTAGAACAGTGGCCTGTAGTATAAAAGTTTGTCATTGTGTTGCTTTTGGCAGATGAAGGTTCAGCAACCAGACAGACTGGATACTGAAGGCTAGGAGGAAATGTCTTCAAAAGGTAGAGTATGTACTTTATATGCAAGTCTGCTCCTACTCCTATTTCTGCTTCCCTTGAAAACATCACTTGTCTCAACTCTTCCCATCTCAATTTTTCTATAGAAATACAGAAAAAAAATTAACCAATATTTACAAAGTATAACACTTAAAGTTCTACCTGCAGCATGGGAAGTTACTTAACACTTCTTCCACAGAAAAATCTTTTACGGAACCACTCTCTTAGCAGTCAAGAGACAAAGAAGCCTTTATAAAATTTTCCGATTCCAACTTAAAACCAGAAACCTGTTTACTGTGAACAGAATAATGGTCACTTATAATAATGTAGATTTTTTTTCCCCAATTGCCCATGCATTTCTATACCAAATGACTGGTCCAGTTTTGTAGACCCAAGGGGTCAGTGATATCTACAACTCAGTTGCCTTTCTTGGATAACTGAGGTTGCATGAAAGCAGTCAGGATATGGGCACTGCATAAGAAGATGGGGGAAAAGAATTTGGTTATGGAAGCAAATAAAGCCAGAGGTACTAAACCCAAATTATTTCATTCCAAATCCGCTTCCTTTGTGAAAGGTGTTCCAAATTTGTTGACCTCTTTCTAAAGGAAAGGGTTTGTGCTTATTTGTTGGTGTAAGAATTAAAACATGTTATACAAATATCTTTTATTCTCCTCTTGGTTCTTAAAAGACCTCAGCAATTCTGTTTAACTTTACAAATTGAAACCACTGTAGCTTAACACACATTTATTCAACTTACAATACATTAAAAAAATGAAGAATTAGTGCTTATTGGTTATGGTGTGGTGAGTTTTTGAGATGTGCAGAAGTTGTATTTACCTAGAAACTGATATTTGATTGAAATGCATTAACTGTCATTTACTGTTTTGTTAAAACACTTGGAATTTATGGGTACGCAGAGAAAAATGACCAAAACATGGTGTGTATTTAGCCTAGGTTTATTGGAAAAAGGGGTTTTATCTGCTGTTAATAAATTGCCAGGCCTCTTATTTTATCATTATTATTCTTAGGACCTAAGCAGAGACTCCCAAAGATACAGGTGGCAGACTAATGAAATTTTCAGGAGCACTCCTGCTGAAATTCTGAATCCTACTTGTGTTTTCTAAGTATCTTCTAGTGAGATTTTGAAATGTAGATGTTTTTAAAATTTTAGAAACTATTATGTCTGAATCTTTCCTACTTCTTTTCTATGCATAGACAAAAGGAGGAAAATGAGCTTTCCCACCTTCTGAGATCCAAGTGTTCTCCAGTTTTGCATTCACTTGTTAAGGTGCTTTTCCAGAGCATAGGAAAATGTTTTCATGCTTTGGAGGTGTCACAGGAAAATAATTTTGAATTAATGTTATTACACTTTTTTTCTTTTCATGTGGTATTATTTTAAATAACAGATACTGCTATTTATAGCCAGCAGCAGTGTCAGAGGTCAAACATTTAGGGTGGGATCCAACTTTACTAATGTAGGAGTTAGGTGTGTCATTTCAATCAGTCATTGGGGCTGCTTCTAGAGATAAATCAAGCTGGGGAGGGGAGAGAGGCAGTTCTGCAGGTAATCCATTCATGTCGAGATACTCATCCTGCTATCTAAATCTCTTGGTCTTTGAAGGTGCCTATCTCTGTATTGATTTAGGATGGAGCCTGGATGGCTAGCTCTGATTGGGGAGCAGACTTTTGGGTGGCTACAGTTCAGATGGGTTCCCTCACAACTGGCAGAATAAAATCTCTACAAGTGAGTATGGGTAGGAGCACTGGGGTTTTTTGCATATATTTAAAGAAAAGGATGTCTCTTTGCTAAATGAGTATGTGGATTACTTTATTACAGAATACAACTCTCCTTTCAAAAATTGTATTTTGCATTTGCTGTAATGCAAGAGGAACTGGCTCTGAGTAGGTAAGCAATTTAAGAAGCTGAGTGACAGAAGTACTTCCTAACTTGCCAGGCAGTTCATGGGGTGGCTACAGGGCAGTGCTTTGTAACAGATGATACAAACAAACAGACTGAATGTTTCATGGGGAGTTTCACAGCAGGAGCCTAAAATTTTTAGTGAAATACAGTGTAGAGTGTATATGTAAAGGCAAGGTATATTAATTTGTTATTGTGGCCTTAAGTAGCCTTTCATTCCAGAATCATGCTGACTTCCTAAGGCTGCAGCAATGAAATGTTCGTACTGAACAATAGTCATACACTGCCATGCTTGAATTCACATACAGCCAAGGCATTTCAAACCCCACCAAACCTGTTCAGAGATAAAGAAACTACAAATAATAACCTAAAGGAAACACTTTGATGTCTGTTTGGTATACAGTATTTAAGACACGTGAACAGGAGAAAGATACTTCATCACTGCCTTGTAATATTCTCAAGTAATGTATGCTGGACTAGGTGACTCATGATCTGAAGTTTCCATAGCCCAGCACTTGGTGCATCATTCTGAGAAGTGTAACAATTAAAGCAGGAGTGTAGCATTATGCGTGTGTAGCATAGCTGTGTGGACTTCCTGGGATTTGGGTGTCTGGTATGTCATGTGTTCCAGCCCTGCATTTGGTGGATTAGAGGTAATTTCTTTAAACAATAACAGAAATTGTATACTTAATCCAATACATATGACACAAAAGCATGTACTTAGTGGAAAATGCTGTGGTCTCATTGGGAGATGTGTTGCTATCCACTCTCATAAAATTATTGCACTAAAAGGTATTGGCTTATATTGTACAGAAGATACAGTCCAGTAAGATGCTATGCCATCATCTTTATAGATGGAAAATCTTGTTCTGCTCCCCTGTAATTTATAACAATGAAGGCATGAACCATATGCAAAGAGTTGGAGAAAACAAAAACTTTAATGTCCTGGGAGATGTTCTCTCTGCTTGTAGTTTTAGGCTTTATAGCCATTTGGGTTCTCAGGATGTTTCTTTATAAAAATTCTTTTTCATGAAATCTTCAATATGCCCATGATGAGTGCAAGTATCTGAGATAAGCCAGATGATGGGTTATTAGTTGAAATATTAATTAGGGACAGTCAGTCCTTCACTCTTTACTGCTCCTTTATTTATGTGCTACTGTTTTTTGGGTGTACCACTTGGTTAATGTGAGGGGAAAATGATGGGCCATGTTTTAAGATTGAGTCCAGCTTTTTAGTTTGTTACTGTAAGACTAAAATTGTTCTCACACATCTCTTCTATGACTTAGTTAAGTACTTGTTTGTTAGTTTCTGTATGAAGGGATTTTAAATACTTTCAGCTAAAAGGCTAATGCAGAATTCTGTGATACATGATTAGTTTTTCCCTCATGCTGCAAAAATTTTGTGTTGTTAGTCTTCAACTTTTCCATTAACCACATCATTCCTTTGTTTTAGATGGTCAACTACTTATTTAATATAATTGAATCCAATTTCCATTCTTTTCTTCGTTCTTCCTGCTGTATCAGATGCAGGTTTGTTTTCATATTAGATTTACTGCAATATACAAACCCAGGAACTCCTAACTTGAAATGTGCATCTCCTACTAGAACTTGTCCTTTTCTTAGTTACCTTTCTTGAGGTAAATAGATCTATTAACAACAAACATGAAGGGGGTACCATGTAATGAAGCTCCTGCTTCCTGCTGTTGAACGTGGTAATGGGTGAACTTGAAGGATTGCAGCTTGGAAGGGGAAAGTCCCCTGCTCAGTTCTGAAGTCTGGGATATACTGAAAGGTATCTTCTAGCAATTACTGACAAAGTGATGTGCAAAGGAGGCTTAGAGAGGAAAACATGCCTCTGAGCAGAAGAATACTCATGTAGAGTAGGAGAAAAAAAATTATAAACCAATTTAAACATGTATTTAAAAAACCCTTATCTGTTTATACTTACTACTTAAACAACTACATTATTAAGACTAAACTACTGGAAATAACATTCTTTACCTTTTTTTCTGTGTATGTACTTATCACAGATTTTACAGATTAGAATATACAAGGTAAGTCTCCTTTGAAAATACAGTACAGAGTATTAAATCTGTTAAATAAAACACCATTGCAGATGTGAAACAGGTTCTGATTTAACATACATTTCTATGGAAAACATTTCTGCACTCTATCCCATATATATCTATACAGATAGAGATACATATATAGATATAGATGTGTGTATTTAGATAAACACCACCTTAAATTACCACTTTCTGGGCTTTTTGATTAGCAAAACTTGTCAGAGCATGGCTGTCTTCTATACAGGTATACACAATTTATCGTGAATCCGAGTTTTTCAGTCACAAACACTGTTTTAGTACTGGATTTTAATAGAAGAGCATCTGTACTCAGGTAATCTGACCAGCAGATGTAATCTAACATTTGCAATGATGATTTTTGCATGTTATGAAAATAATGGATTTGTGCCTTTTTGATGCTTAAGGTTCATCCCTTCTGTTCCTGTAAATATTCCTTTTCTGTGTAAAGCAACAATGTCTTAGTCCAAGGAACATTAATGAGACAAGTTGATTCTGTCTCCAAGTGCCCTGTTTTATAATCTTCCAGAAATACATTTCTGAATTTTTTTTTAAAATACTGTGATCCTACAACAAAGTTTACTACAATTCTTAGCTGCATAAACAGAAGAATGTCAACACTAGAAGCAGATGAATTGTGTAGGGCATTGACAGAACCTTATTGAAAATGATTCAGTGAAAAGCTCTAGAAATAGTGACAGTAGAAAATGTATCACGGGCATGTGTTTAGAATCTATTTTAGGTTGACTTGTTCAAAGAAGATACCATAATATGCAGCTGAACCTGAGAATATTTAGAAGGCTGGAAAGGAGTGTGTTCATCATGGAGGAGTACACCCAATAATAACCTACTTGCTGGGGGATGATTAGATGCTACTTTAAAGGTTTGTCTACTGCTTATGTCTCAAATTCAAAACCAGTATTTCTATTCTCTAAATGGACAAGCTACAGCACAAGGTACTGGAATCTTTTTTCGATTTCTTCCATTTCCTAAGTGAAACATTTTTTTTCTTGCCTTCTGCCTTTCTTCCTTCTAGAAAGGTCTGAGTACGTATTTAATGTACTAGCCTTAATTTGAAAAGAGGTGGGATGGTTCGCCTTAATAAGAATACATAATTTATAAGCACAATAAAAATATTTTTGCAATATTCCTTTTCTAGCTGCATTACTCCAAAAGAATTACTTAAATCAAAGTATGCTGAACAGTATGATGTCTTGGTGTTTACTTAAACTAAGAGTCACGTCCTTTGTTAAAATTGGTATGACTCCAATTCTTAGCTAACTGAAAGAAATGCAGAATTTAAATTTTAGCTAATTATTTTAAAGAGGTGTCTAGAGATCCTAATTGAGACCAGAATAATTTTCTTTTCAAGCTGTATGCGATACGTGGAATACGACATCAGGAGTTTAAGGAGAGAATTGTAATGTCAGGTTTAAGGGAATTTAAACAAGGCTATTTCTTTGTACAACTGCACTAAATTAAGAGGTATACCTGAAGCATCATGAGTAAGGAGTCAATAATAGTGCTGAAAAAAGCATAACTTGATATATTTATATATATACACACACAAAATAAACAATAGAGTTAATTATAAAAGTGGAAATGCTTTTGATTAGACCTCCCCAAAAGGGTTTCCCTCCCTGTATTCTTGGTCCTCTCTCAAATGCTTGTTCACATTCTAGTCCACTTTATCTATCCCTCCTTCCCCCCCCATAATATGCTGCTTCTTTTCAGTTTAGTTGTTGCCATTTTGCTTGTTTACATAGCATTCCATATGAAATACCTCACAACAATTTCTAGTTCATACCTAAAGAATTCCCCCTTAATTGCAGCAATTCTTAATATTATCAAAAGCATGCTAAACACTACAGGTTAAAACAAGAAATGAAGACTACAACTAATACTGCAGAAAAAAATCTGTGTAGGCAGCAGTCACCACAGATGGGATTCATTCAGTATACAGCTCTTAGTTCTTCCACCCACATAATCCCATTATCATTTTCTACCAAATACACTTCATTAGCTCTGAAGAAATCTCTATTGTCTCTCCCAGCAGATCACTGAAGGTACTGTCATGATATGGATATAAAAGTTAAAGGTCATATCAATTAAAAAACTTTCCTTTACGATCCTTTAGAAGGTCATAATAGTTAAGCATGCATTAATTTGATGACAAACAATAATATAATTTGATGAACCACTACCAATTTTATCCTTTATACGTAAAAGTATTCTTCCTGCCAGTACTGAGCATCAGGATATCATCATCCAGTGGTTCTCCCTGTTCCCTATTTGTTTGTTCATTTGTCCCAATTAATTAAGTGATAGTATAATCTCAAGAAAGCAATGTGCTGTCCCAGCAGGAAGGAAGCAAGGCTCTGCCTTTGCTGAAGCACAAGCTGTCATTCCTGATTTCTATACAGGGTGGAGTTGTGCATCCTTTTTACTGCTCCGACTGTTGACGCTGATGACAGTTCTTCCAGGAGAGACAGTGCTTTGATCATGGCTGTAGCTGTGGATGAGGAGGAAACTTGCATTGCCTTGTTATGAGGGACACAATGACTTAAGGATCTTGGCTGAATAAATGGGAGGATAAAAATTCTGATTCTTCTGCCCTTTTCCTGCACCCCCTCCAACTCTTGTGCTATAATCTAGTTACAAAGCAGCTCTGCTGTAAATGGAATCAGATGGGTCCAAATTAAATTGAAAAAAAAAAACCAACAAACCCAAGTGCTCGTTATTTTAGAGGAGGAAAACCCCATAAAATTATGCTAAATCACCTGATCTGATTCACAAATAGCTCTATCAGCACAACTATGAGGAGCAAGGCACTGCGGTGTAAGGGTGCAAACTCCACAAGCTGGTGTAGCTGCCAGAGTGCTCGTACTGTTAAACCACATCCAAAGACAGAATTTAATTAAAATGTCTAAATCATCCATTTTTGTGGTGGTCAGTTCATTTTGAGTTAAGAGAGAGTAATTGTTTCCAAGTACTTTGCCCGCAGCAGTGGAGTAGATGACACAAGACTGTCTTATTTATGAGTTTTTAATAAATTACCTATTCAGCCATGTGGCTTTATGTTCTTAAAAATATTAGCTGCTAAGTGTTAGTTGCTAAAGGTCATGGAATTATAGTTTGAAGAGTTTGCTGTTCAAGCACTATCTTGTCACTTCTTGTTCCTCCATTTAATGAATTGTTAACTAACATCTTTAATGCCTCAGGGAATCTCCATCTTACTATTCTTTCCTTCCCAGTAGCTTCACAGATTTCTGTGAATGAAACAATAGATGTTTCACACATTGATTTCCTCCGTTTCAGTTTAGCCAGCTGGTGGTGATGTCATACACAACCACCTGTGTCTAACTGGCACCTGATACTGTTCCTTCCTTTGAGACTGAAAGTACAAGACACATGTACATACCAGCTCAGTTTCAGCATTTGTATAAACACTGGATTGCTATCATGATTCAGATAAACAGGAGACTTGTTCAGCTGTTTTAGTTACTTTGGACCATTTCCTGCAGCTTTACTCATCCCCCCAATTAACATGAATACACATTTGGGTTTTTTCCAAGTTAGCCATTAACGAGGTTAAGTAGGTTGGGCCTTGTGACTAATGTTTCCTTGGCTCTGACTGTATTTTGCTGCTCCCCTAGAGTATTCTATCATACTTGATTAGCATGCAGGAGAAACACTGAGATTCCTAATTGTAGAATAGCACTTGAAATGTTCTAGAAATCTCCAAGCTCCAAAATGAGAAATCTCAGTTTTAAGTAAGACCCAGCATAGAGGAGCAAAATACAGAAGACTTGTACTGTAAAAAGACATCTTACATTAGCATTGTCATTATTAATACAACTTCCTACTGCTGAGCTTTCATGTTCTGTATTGATTTAGAAAAAAAAAGTTACCAGTGCCACAGCAAAACTTAGTCAAGAGGATGCTGCAGTAATTGGATGAGGTTCTTCAACCCCTGAAGATGTTTGTTGTTCCACTAACACACTAAAGGCAGTAAACAGGTTTTGTCACTGCTGATGCCTCATCACAGGCAACAAATTAAGAATGCAGTTGCTTAACTATTTCACTACCTAAAGTTTAAATGTAATCCCATTTTAGAAATGTCAGCAATATAGAGAGGCAGCAGCTAAAGGAAAGCAACATGATCCATCAATGTGCAGTAAGCATATCCCTCACCAGTGTTTAGTTGTGAATCACGATGAATATTACATCCATGGATTAAAGTCCTGATCTTACATAGTCATTTGCATAGCAAATGGGTTTGTTCAGGAGCTGAGTATTGTCTGTTTAGACGCTCTCCTAGAACAAGATATTTTTGTTTTAAGTTAGCTTTAGAAATCACCTTAGCTTAACTACTAAAAAAGAAAGGCACATATTCTAAAATAAGACTATTCACTTCAAGGGTGGGTACTCCTTGAAATGTTTGTCTACCATGGGCTATGCTCCAGGCGCTACTGCTGCAATAAAAATTGATTACGCTTTCCACACCTCACTGTAAATACAAAATGGCTCTTACAATGCCTTAGTTTGCTTTCCTCTATTGTGTTTTACATTACTTCACCATAGAGAAGCAGGAAGTACAGAGACAGTACTAGAGGTGTTACATGTTATGGGTGTGTTGATTTCTACTTTTGAGTCAAGCCACTGACTGAATTTCCTCCTTCTGCACACTACTCAAGTAAAAAACCAAAACAAACCATCTTTTAAACATGAACACCAGTCTTACTTCCCCTCTCTTTTGCAGGTATTTGTGTTAAGGATCACAAAGGATGGAATATTCTGTAGCCTTCATAGAAATTCCTGACAGAGAAGCACCAATGGAAGAACCAGTTGCATACAGCACTGTTTCAGTAGAAATTATCATTTTTATAACCCAGACACTGCTGCCCATTTGTACTTTCTTTCCCTACTAGAAAATCAAGCAAGTCAGATAGAAAGAAGTGTTAAGACTTGAAGCAGTTTAAAGTTTACGTAGAAGTGCAGTTAAATGTGCTCCAAGGGCAGGTCAGCAGTTGGTCTTCTTGCCTTCCAGCCCAGGAGATCAGAAGAGCATGTGGATGTACCTCAGTGCCAATGGTCTGGCTAAGGTGAAGCAAATCCTGCAGTGATTAATGTTTTTTTCCTGGTCTGTTTGCCTGAGCTCTGTAATTGAAAATTGCTCAAGCAGGTCATTTGAAGTATGTGTGGTATCTTAGGAACTATAACTTAGTGATCATAAATTTGCATTACAAATGATCTTATAGCTCCTTACTTGGCATAAATTTTCAATCTGAACTGCTTATTAAGTATACCACAACTCACCCATCCTGTAATTACCACTGGCCTAATATCTGTTCATTTAAGTTCCATTTTCTTTTAGTTTTTATTCTCTATTCCCTTCTTTTGGATGCTTTTGATTTTATGTAAAAAAATCTAGTACTGAGTTCTTCCGATTTCTCATTCATTTTCCTGTGGTGAGGAAACAGAAAACTCATATAGAAATGATTAATGAAATCAACTAAAACAGATCAAGGAAAGGCGCAACAAAGAAAACTCTGGAAGGTGAAATAAATGTCAAAAATCCATGAAGGACACGTCACCTTTTCAAATTCAGTGATGCTAAACTTGCCTTCTTTTAAAAAAGCTTTCAGAGAAATAAGACTGGTGATTTTACTCCACTGAGTAGGTACAGCTATTAAGCATAAGAATAAATTTTGAAGAAATTAAAGACAACAGTGTTTGGAATGTTTACCATCAGCAGGTAAGCTTATCAAGTTCCTGAGTGTTCAAACACAAAACATTTAAGCTATGGCCAGATACTGCACTCAGTCAGGAGATTGAAAAGCAAAACTTTAATCAAGCTGAAAGATTTAAGATGTTTCAGGGAAGTAGTTAAAAAGATGTACGTAAGCATTAACTCATTAAAATGACTTAAGCCTCTTAATCTTCTCAAAGGCAGATTAGGCTAAATTTAAACAAAACATGACATGAAGTCTCGTTTTGGTTTTACACACTATGTATCCTTGGTACAGAATTCAGCATGCATAGTTCTGAACACTAATTTTCGTAAGATAGCATATGTTCCTGAAGTCTCCAAAATACACTTGGCTATAGAGTTCTAACAGCAGTCTGCAAAAACCACTAATGACCTATCCTAATAATACAAGTATTACTTCTACACTTTCAGGAGAAAGGAAAACTCTTTGAAGACAGTTAAAATGTTTGTGCTCATACCAATTGCTGCCAGTGTGTGATGTCATTATGCCCTTTAAATTCTGAGATTTTCATAAGCTCCAATGGCGAAAGTTCATGTAATATCAATTTTCTTATACAATATGAGCATGTTATTCCTTTGCAATACTTGTGACTAAAGGAAAAGCCTTCCAGAATAATTCCTTAGCTCTAGTGAATATGAAAGACAAAAAATATAGTTGTGAATTATACACTTTTAAACAAAAATATCTGTAAACTTATTGCATGGTGTTTTCATAAAATTGTAACTTTTGCTTTTAAACCTTGCAGAACTAAGGTTTAAGATTTAAAATATAATTTTTAGTGCCCTTGATTACTGCACCACAACTTGATAAAAAACTCGGGATTAAGTCCTCATACTTGGCATCCTATTAAATGACATTTTTAAAGTAAGTAGCCAAAAAAGCTATTATGGGGGGGTGGGGGAAGGAATCTAATTCTATTAAAAAGTTTAGTTATAAAGATTTGGTCCCTTTTGAAGTACTGTTAAGAAGTTTAACATGGTACTTAGAACTGTAGAACCTTATTCTAAAATTAGGTTAGCACTGCACTCCAGCATATATTGTCCAACAACTTTAATTAGTTTTTGCTCAATAGATTTATTCTTTTCCCAATGACAGCAGATGGATTCTAGCATTCATTCCCTATGGTTGTAACTCGCTTCATTTGCAGTAGAGATGATGAACCGCCAAATTCATATTCCAAGAAGAGAAGAGATCTTTAATGATGGCCAGAACCAGAGGACTCTGAAACAGAGACACAATTTAGGCTGTTCAAACAGTAAAGCAAATCAATTCAGGAATGTAGTGCAGGTCCTAGAACTGACAACCGTACTTAAATCTGAGCACAAAGATTGGCTATTCAAATGAAACAATACCCTCAGAATGTGTACATACGTAAATTTAGCAAATATTAGGAATTCTCTTTTGCAAGTTTTAAAGCCCTATTACAGTCAAACACCCATTCTTCCTTGGTTTTGTTATGGTCCTTCCAGAACTGAAGTTGATTTACCCTATTATTCTAAGTTGACTAAGCAGTATTTTCTCTAATTGCACATTTCAAAATGTAAATAATGTTTGCATGTACAAATTCAACAGGGAGCAAGTGGGGTCTTTCTCATGGTGCAGAAAGTGAACTGAGATACAGCAGGTCATAAAAAAATAAATTTCAGTGTGATGTCAGAAGAAACTGTCCTTAAGTATCTAAACACTGCTTTATAAAGATACAAAAATACAAATTCAAAACACAAGTTTATACTTTCTAGTTTCTTGACAGTTAGTATAGCCAGTACTCTTGGAATCATGTTGATTTAAATAATTCCATTAAATAGCTGTTACTATTACTTGAAAAAACTCCTCGCCCACAGAGTCAAGGTATAGAATTTCCGTTTTACTCCTAAAACGTACACAAAATATTATTTATGTACAGATTCACAGATGTTTCTACGTTATAAAATTATCAATACAACCAAAATTACTTATTTTGAAGTAGTCTTTAAACATTTGCTAAATCTGTAACTTAAGCTCCAAATTTATCTATTGTAAAATATTCTGAACTAATTTTTACTGCACTTATTTAAAAATTATATCAAGTTATTAGATATCTAATACTTACTATTTCCTGATGACTTTTTGCCTAGGAGAAAAAAAAAAAAAAAGAAGAAAAAATAAGCTGAACAATGACAGTTAAAAATATATGTCCTATTTACTTTTTATACATAAATTTTAATTAGCTTATTATTAACTTAAACAAAAATTGAAAGTGTACAACATGTACTTTTCATGGTATATTTCTGTAAACTTTTTATTGATTTTTAGAAGTTTTTTGTTTTTAATTAACCAAGACTCTATGCATTTGGAAATTACAGTCATCAAGATTTCTACTATAATTCAAAAGAAACTTTTATGGAATGTTACTATTTTTACATAATATATGGATATATATAGACACAAGATATGGATGTAAACTGAAGTGAAACATTTGCCTTAAAATTTTTCTTTGTATTTTACATTCCAATTGTAATTGTTTCCCTAAAATATTGGCTCATAGTGATTAAAAAAAAAAATTCTTTGTAAGGAAGACAGTTATAAGAGATTGTACAGTCTCCATCCTTGGAAATACTCACTTAAATTATGAAAACGGTAATAAGAAACCTGATCTGTGACCTAACTGCTTCAAGCACTGGTTTGGACCAGGTGAGCTCAAGAGGTCCCTTCCAATCTGATTTATCCTACAACATACTCTTCTATAATTCCATGTATTATTTGCAAAATTATTCCCCAAAGTCAGAAAGGACTGCAACTATTAAAAACTATTTTCCTTTTCAAGTAAAGCTTAGCATACAGTTGCCATTTATGCAGGTTTTTCGGCCCTCAAAACTCTACATCAAGTCATCTAAGCCATTAATTAATGTAGCATGACATGAAGACAAGTTTGAAACAGTCTGTCCATTTTGAACTCTCCTTGAAATAAAAGGTTAAAGCAAAAGTTAAAACTTTTTTTTTTCTTCCTGTCTACCTTAACTACTCATATTTACTTAATAGTCATTAAGTACTCATTAAGATCAACTGCTTATATTTACTTAAACTTTTAAGTGCAGCGTATCAGTTTTGGAATGCTACACATTATTTGGACAAAGCTAGAGAAATACTGAAGTAATCTCTCTCAGCTGCTCCCACAGCAAGGGGTTCCTTTCTCTGTGAACTCTGTCTACAACTTACAACACTTCATTGTTCACAAAAGCCAGTAAAGGGTTTGACTTGGGATTTATTGAGCATAGCCTAAACTGATAAACAGAACCTTTGATACACCATAATCTCCTGCACCCTTCTGCTTCTGGCCCATTCAAATTTATTATTTTTACATTAGATATTCTGTTTCTTTCTCTGAGAAAGTCATCCAGTGTCACCAAGTAACACACATTCTCATGTTCAGCTCTCATACTGAGGTGACAGCAGCCCAAAACACACTTTCACAAGTTCATGTGAGAAAACCTTTAAAAAACTATTTCTTTTCAAAATCTTGAGCAAGTAAGTTAGATCTGCATTTGAAAAACTAACTCCTACATCACTTAATCTTCATAATGTAAACACAGCTACATTTGAGTACTTTTGTTAGTGGGACCTTCTACAATCAGCATTTAAAACATCTAAATTTTTATAACAAAGACCTGGCCCTAGGGAAGAATGTTAAGTTCTCATTTGCTGGCTATCTTCAATGACTGATTCCTGTTGTGGGTATTCTCTTCTATAAAAAAGACTATAAAGTGTGACTTACCCCCATATGAAATCTTGTAGTAAGCATAACTTGTTAATGCTACACCAACCCATATTTCTTGATACACAGTAGAGAAGTAGAATTTCATGGGCCTCAAGGCCTTTGGAATCATGGTCTGCACCATCTGAAATTTGTAAGAAATGTTGTAATTTTAACTTTTGCAGCTGTATTCTTACCTGCTGGATTTTTAACATAAATAAATCGTCTATCTTTATACACACACACACACTCTCCTGATGCATAGCAGCAGCAGTTTACAGGTTAAAAAAAAAATATCCCCAAGCATGCAAAAGTACTTACTCCAAATCAAAGAAATTTATGGGCAAAACAATTTATGGGCTAACACACACACACAAAAAAAAAATAAAATGATAGTTGATGAAAGGGTTCAAAGATGAATCAACAAAACATTTTCAGAGCAGCAATAGCTAAACTTCTCTCTGCCTATCAGTGACAGCTTTTCCTAATGTTTCCAGATTCCCTCAGGAGGAAATCTCACTCCAGACAAGCCAAAGAGGCTCCTTCCTTGTACGACCAATTTAGCTTCCCTCCCTCGCAGCTGTCTCTTCCAGCATGGTAATTTCTACTCAAAATAGCAACATAAATGATGTTAAGCTAATGAATTCATGCTTTATCATGACTATTTGACTTTCAAAATATGCCCTAGGAGCAAGAAGCCTGTCAGTGTTGGTGGTTTTTTTCCTTTCCATGCAGCTTTGTAAGACAAAGAGAAAACTGTAGGAGGTTTTAAAATAAAGCTTATCCTAACTCCCATAAATGTTAGTTGACGTTTGCACCACACTGCACTGAGATGCCCCATGTTCTCCGGTCTTATGCACAGTAGTTTACCCAATAGTCACTATTCATGCTTATTACAACCCAATAAAGTCAGCTATACACACATAGGCGGCACATGGTAAACCAGAGACCCAGGAAAGAAAAGCAGAATTAAACCTCTCTGAGGTAATGCTCACTGATCCACCGTTACTAAATGTAAAGCATCGTCTGGCAAGCCTCTAATAGGACAGGGTGCAAGGGTAGCCAGTGTCAAAACAGCTGGAAAAGTCTAGGTGTTTCTTAAAGAATGAAAACAACTTTGAGACAATTCGTATATAATTACGGACAAACCCACATTTACATTTGTTTACGGACAGTAATTTCAATCATTTATTATTGTGGCAAAAGTTCCTGAAACACCTTTGTGCTTTCCCCAACACTATTAATGACACATTGCATTAAGGATAATTTCCAGGGTTTGTAGTTTCAGATGAACAGTGGACTGCAGTCACTCTGCTACAGCAGAATACCAAAACTTACTGGCAAACAAGGAATGAAAGACTCCCCCACCACTACAAAACACAGGGAATAAGCAGTGCTCTTTCCCCTTAACACCGTGCTAAACTCCGGCAGAGACCTTTCCCCAGGGCCTTAGCGGGCGAGACGTAGTTCTGTTTTATCTGAAATCTACCCTGAACAACGCTCTATTTGCCGTCTGCTTGACCTCCCCGCCACCACCGGCCGCAGCCCGGGGCACCTGCGGCCCGCCCGAGGCCAGACCCGCTGCACGGGGGCGGGCGGGTAACGGCAAAGTTCCAGCGCCGCGGGCCGCACTCCCTTTCTCCCTTCTTCCCTTCCCAGGCTAAACCAGGGCTGCCCCCACCCGAGACACCCCCGAGCGGTGCCCGCCATGACTCAGCCGGGGCTCGCCGGACCCGGACCCACCGTGGCAGCGGAGCAGCGAAGGTCACACTCGGGAACGGGGACGGCTCCGGAGCCGCCGCGGGGTGCGCCGGGAAGGGACGCGCGGCGGGCGGGGACAGCAGCGCCCCCTATGGCCGCGGAGGACCAGAGCGCCCTCGCACCCGCTTCCCTCAGAATCACGTTCCCTCAGAATCACAGAATGGGTCAGGCGGGAAGGGACGGCAGTGAGGCACCTGGAACAACTTCCCTGCTCAAGCAGGGGCATCCTAGAGCCCATGGCACAGGACTGCATCCCGACCGTTCTTCAGTATCTCCAGTGAGGGAGACTCCACACCTTCTCCGGGCAGCCTGTTCCAGTGCATGGTCACTGCACAGTAAAGTTCTTCCTCGTGTTTCGGGTGGAGCTTCCTGTGCATCAGTTTCTGCCCGTTGCCTCTTGTTCTATCGTTCGGCACCACTGAGAAGAGCCTGGCTCCATCCCATTGCCACCCTCCTTTCAGATACTTGTGGACATTGATGGGGTCCCCTCTCAGTTGTCTTTCCTCGAGGCTGGACAGGCCCAGTTCCTTCAGCCTTTTCTCGTAAGAGAGATGCTCCAGTCCCCTCATCATTCTCTGCTGTCCTCAACTGGACCTGCTCCAGGAGCTCTAAATCTCTCTTGTACTGAGGAGCACAGAACTGGACACAAAGTGCCACATGCACCTTCCCTAGGCTGAGCAGAGGGGCAGGATCACCTCCCTCGATCTGCTGGCAATGCTCTTCTAATGTAGATCTTCACCTCAGTCCTGCTTCCCTAGAGCAAGTGCAGAAGGTGCCCCGTGCCAGGACAATGCCGGGAAGGGCCTGTCACAGTCTATGCAGGGTGTCCCTCAGGGAACAGCTTGTCCTGGAGGAGTGGGAGGCACCCGCTGGGCCGTATTTATGAGGTCTGAAGCACCTACGTGCTTTGCAGGCCGTTTCCTCCAGGTGCGGGAAGGACAGGGTGTCTGGAATTCCAGAGCTGTGCTTGGCCATTGTTCTGTGGGGTGAAGGGGGGGGAATGACTGCCCGGGCCTCCCGTGGCTGTGAAAGGAAAGCAGAGCTCAAACCTTCATTGTGTGTGTTAAAATGCTTTAGTGAGACCACAGACTGCATTTACTTTCCCAGTGAGTGATTTACATAATCTGCAGGTGTATGGATTTGCTACATATGAGCTTTGTCACACAGGACAAACAAGACTTCTTGGATCTTACATGTGTGATTTTTGCATTTAATATAGGAGCATAACTTATGTTGAAATGCTGCATGTATGTCACCTCCTTAATTTTAAACTTTAAAAACCTCTTGAAATTTTAGTGAGGAAAATCCCTTTTTTTAATTTAGGATTTTGAGGCTGATATGTTTAGCAACCAGAGACTGTGATATTCTTATCTCTCTACATATACCCTAGATTTGTATTTACCTATCTGACAGTAGCGGTTCTGAGGCAGCCAAATGCCTGCACTGGATGAGACACTCAGTATGGAATGATAAATCCTACTAAAGAAAATAAAGGTCTACACTGTGTTCATATTGGTTTTCAGTATTTATCAGATTTTAAAAATTACGCACAGATGTTTGCAGTAATTTCAGAAGAGAGGATGACAGGATGAAAGGGAAGTTCAAGTGACACCTTTATCTTAGTTCCTGTTCTTCTTTTGAAACTCATGCATTAGGGATGACAGGCCTTCGACCCTCCTGTATGCTTCTGGTCTGCATCTGTATGTCCTGCCTTTCTAAGGAAGGCTTTAATAAATTTTGGGGGTCAATTCGGAGGAATTCGGCTCGCAGGTCCAGGTGAACTGTCCGGGAAGGGAGGGCAGATGTCAGCCGGAAGCGCTGCGCCGGGGGCGGGGCCGGCCGGAGCGCGGGAAGGTGCGCACGTGCCGGGAAGGGCGGTGGTGCGGGACTGCGTGCGCCATCCGCCGCCATCCGCCGCCATGCTGCGGAAACTCACCGAGGAGCAGAGCCGAGACTGGTTCACCGTCGGCGGGGCTGTCACCGCCGTCGAGCTCTTGGGCGAGGAGGAGCGGTTCGGCCGCTGTGGTGCTTTTCCCCGCCACCCCGTACAGGAACCGCTGACAGCTGCGGGGTGAGTGCGGGGTGTCCCAACAGTTAGAGTCTTAAATGTGTAAAAGGTGCTTATTCTCTCTTTTATTTCCTGCATTTCATAGGTGTACCTTTCACCAGGTTAGCACCTTTTTGAAGCTGACTTACTGGCTGGAAATATTGCATGGTGTTTGTTTCGGTTGACACGTGTGCAAGTGGGAGACACTGCTGTCCTTTGGAATTACTGCCACTCACGTTTCTGTCACCAGAGTGGTTTCTGTTGGCTGCCTGCCTGTTGCAGAAATATCTGCTGGCTCAGTGTAAGGGACAATGTAGTTTAGAACACCTGATGCAAATTGTGTAGGGCATAAATTAAAAAGCACTTAAAGAAGCAGTTGCAGAGTTCTTGGACAGTGATCTCCCACAGGGTGGTGGTGACTGGCCTTCCAGCAATCTTACTCCTGTCTGAGGTAGCTGAATTCTATGGGTAAGCATAATTCTAGAAAATGGCTTGTCTCAGCTGGTGAGCTGAAGAACAGATTTTCTTGGCAGCATATTGCAGTAAACCTAACAGATTTCTTTAAAATATGTTTAACATTTTTAGTTTTCCTTCTTGCTCTTAGCCATTGCTTTTTCTATGTTTTCTCTGCTTTTTAAGTAGAGAGAATATATAACAATTTGGTCAGGAGGAAGTGCTTGTATTCCACAAAGTTACCTCACTTTTCAGTATTTGAAAAAATGACCAAAGTCAGGCCTTAGAGGATGGCGTTTTTCTCAGCCTTTGGATATTTTTTTTCTTGTACCTTCTGCAGTTTTCTTTTGCTTTCTCCTTCTCCTTTCTCTCCAAATGCGGAGTCTAGAACTGTATGCTGTACTCTGATTAAAACATGCCTGTAAAAGTAGGTGAGCCTTTTTGTGCATTTCCCTGGCATTGTATAGGGATTTAACATTGATTTGGTTGTGATGCTTACCTATATTTTTAAACTACTGTGCAGCAACTGCCTTTTAGAATTTGGTGTAGTTGATGGTCCCTGTTTCTGAACTTGGAAAAATGCATTTGCTCATGTTAAAATTAAATTGAAGTGAAGTTTATGAAGCGTGGGTAAGTTGTATATGGGGTTATCTTGTTGATTTTGTTTGGTTTTTTGTTTGTTTTCGCTATCCATTTTTGGTGATTGTTAAGGTAAGTGGATCTTCCATGCTACTGGCATTCCAGTTTCCATAAACTAAAATTTGGAAGCATAATTTTTAGAAGGGTTTTTAACCTATTTTTCAGATGGAAAGCTGTGAGATACCATTTAAAGAAATAAACTTACATGAATTGCCGTTGCAGGAATCATGCACATTTGGCCACTTCAAAGCTATCTGGAACCAGCATTGTGGATGTTAATTCCCAGACTAGTATTAATCCTCCCAATGCCTTTTAAATACCTGTAAACCTTCTTCCTGTAGGAAAGATGCTTGACATTTAATACTTGTGAGAGTTTTATTACTGTGGAAAAACCCTTTCTTTGAATCTCTTGCTGCCCTCATGCAGGGATTAGATTAGAACTGCAGGAAAAGAATCTCCAACTCTTTCTGCTGCATCAGTAGGGCAGAGTAAGCTTAGAACAGCATTTTTGTTATTAATCCACAAACTGACAAGAAGAGAGCAAAGTGTTTGTAGCTGCTCTGAGTGCAGATACAAGAAGTTTGCATGTCCTTGTGAAGCTTTGTATATTTAGTTTATGGGAAGTGGAGGGACTAGTTACTTTTGGTATTGAGTTGCAGCTTTTATTATTTTAAATCTATTGGATTTTTTTGTTGTTGTTCTAGTCCTCCAGTGCTTTGTCCTTTAGGTGGATGTAGGAGTTCTCATTGTTTTATCTTCTGTGTGTATTATGTTTTACTTTTCTACATGAAATGTTTTCTATATTGTGAGCTTTTCAAAGGCTTTTTAAAACCATTTTTAAAACGATTTAAAAGTGTTTAGTAAATGATTGTGCTGTTCGTTCATCCAGTTCTGAAATGGGGGGGGGATGCAGCTGTGGAGCATGAAATGCCTTGAAGTTGTGTTACCAGCTTGATGAAATCTGAATGTCTTCTTCAGTATGTTTGAAGAAAATACCAGAGTAAGCAGTTCTGTTTATGAAATAGTGTATTCTGTGAATTGGCCATGTGAGTCTTGCCCGTTTTTTCTGATCTGGCAGACAGATCAAAAGGAAGTACGGAGAAGAAGAGGTTATATAAAACACGTAAAAACTTGTTACAGTGATGGGAGCATGGTTGGAAATGTAGCCAACTGAGTTCTGGCATATGTTTTCATTGATTTTCTGCTCTAATTGCCTGCTGTGACCGTGACTGCTGCGTATGTGATTAATCTTGTAAAACTTTGTGAACCCACAGTGACAGATCATGGTGGCTGAGAAACATTAGATTTTGTTACGTGTAAATTTAGAGTGAACACCTTGTGTGTTGGAAATGATCTGGTGACTCCTTGGCTATTCTAGAGACCTACCACCTGATTTGATCAAAATGTTAAAGGTTTAATGCAGAATTTGGGTTTCAGAACAACTTTCAGTAAATCAAATTAAAAACGGCTATGTAAAATTTAATAATTCAATAATTTTTTTAAAAAACAGAGACCTAGTTGTTAAATGTTGTTAAATATCTAGTGGTTTCAGCATGTGCAGAGTATAGTTTAGAAAAAAGTACAGAAATACTACATGCAGCATAAATTCTGTCAATGTTTTCATGCAACTTACTCTTGAAGTTAAGAAATAATTATTCAGCTCCAAAAGGTATTTACCAGTTTATTTAACTGATGTTATGTGAAACTGTTTATTTTACACAGTATAAAGTTCCCATAGAGCCTAAAAGCTATGTGACTAACACAGAAGTTTTTGTCTAACCCTCTGTGGATTGATGCTGTTTCAAAATATGCAAAGCAATCTTTTTATGTTGTTCAAATACTTCTAGCTCTATATGGCTAAAAATTGAGAGTTTTTTCAGAAACATCTACATTTTTGATTAAAAGATGGCTTCAAACACAACAGCTCTAAGAAACTAAAAGGGTAAAAGGTGAGTTGATACTTAAGTTACTGCATACTAGCTATTACAAAGGATTTTAATTTCTGAACTTGGAATAAAAAGGGGAGCATGTCACATTTCTTACTCCTATGTGTCTGGATGGCAATTACAAGAAAGGAATGTGAATGGCTACATAACCTTTTGAAAGCAACACAAACCAACTTAACTTGATGGGTAATAGTAGGGTAGATTCCAGATTCTGTGAGAGAAGGTGGGAAACATGCTTTGTGTGTTTTTGTCGACATAACTTGAAACCGTGGGGATTTCATCTTTGTCCGACTTGTTGGAGCTGTCACCATGCGGACTAAAATGTTCAGAGCAATTTGTATTCCATGCATCTACCAGCTGCTCTGCTTGGTTTTCTCTCTCAATGGTGGTAAGAAAATCTTTCAAAACTTGCTTGAAAATGTAGACTATTTCCCAGGGTAAAACATCGTTTTCTGCCAAAACTTCCCGAAATCTAGAAACAAACAAAAATCGAAATCCAATCATCAGCACTGAAAAGTTTCCTCTTTCCTCTCTGGTCATTTGGGGGTGGGGGAGGAGGAAATTACTTGAGTTCTGGTGTCATTTTTTCCTTGCTGCCACATTTCCCCACTCACCTCCCCCAGAAGATTGCAAGAGGAAAAGAGCTCTAACAATGCACTGGATGTGCTCCAGCTATTGTGGATTGAAAGCAGTTGTGATTGGGTACGCTTTTTTCTTTCTTTGGCCCATCTGGATAACTTGATTTAAGCTGACTTTGCCCTTAGGTATATTCTGGGCTTTAAAAGGCAAATGTACTTGTTCTGTCGTTTCTTGCTCCCTAGAAAATGTACTTAAAATGCAGGCATAGGAGAATTTTTCTTCATAAAATGCGTGGAGGGATTTTTTAAAAAAAAAACTATACTGATTTTCAAGTTTTTAGGAGCTTTCTGGTATTGTGGACAATAAGGCTGAATTTCTGCATAATAGTGCATTGTATTAGTCTTTTTATTTGATTTTTAGTTACTGGGTTGCTATTTAATTAATAGTTAGGATAAGTAACAGGAAAAAACGGGAAGTATTGAAAGGTCATAAGACATTTCCTTTGTTTGGATTACACCAGGAAAATTCTGATTTAAAACTTCCTTCAAGTGCAACATATTAACGTGAAGATGTAATTTCTAAAACAACTGTAAAAACGCACTCCAGTTGCTGGACATTGCTACTTTGGAAGAACAGAACCAAATACAAACTTTGATTAGGTAGAGAAACATCTTACTTGTGATAGAGAACTCAGAGTCAGGGAAATACAAAACAATTACCTGCTGAGAACAGTTCCTGTTTGGCAAGGCTGGATTTGTGAGCACAGAACTTCAAGCTGCCGTTGCTCAGTAGCTGGAATTGTTGCTTGAGGGTTTTGGTAGTTCCTGAGCCAGTTGTAATCCATGCCAGTTTTCTGGACTTTTTGTTCATTTTCAATCTCTTGCACCAATCTTTCACGCTCTTTCAGGTGCCATTTCAACTCCCTCAGCAGGGTTTTGGTAACTACTTCTGAACCAGGACATCTAGTGGATTTGTAGGAATCAGTTTTTGACCATTTCATCCAGCCAAAAAGTGGCATTTTTAAGCTGGGGAGAGGAAAAAAAAGAATTTTGCTTGTGTCTGTCTAACTGATTAGGGTTTTTTTACGTGTAGACTTCCTTCTTCGTTTCATTCAAACATTCAGTTCCTTTCTTAATGATCCCAGAAACTTTGCTGTACAAAATCACCAGGCCACAATGAAATATGACAAGCCTTGCACCTTATAATATTTCCTGTCTCTTTTCTGAGTGAACATAATCTGTGAAATTTGCAGCATTTGAAAGTCCATATCTGTCATCTAGGAAATATTCCATAGTTTATCTATATTTTATCCATAGTTTACATGATTAAAAAAAAAAAGGGTGAAGAAACCCCTAAACTCCATCATGCAAGCTAACAAACAACCCCTCAAATCCAAAAAAGAAAAACCCCAACTAAATAAGAACACTCCCTCTCAACAAAACACAAAACCCCAAACCTCCCTTACACATATATTTAAAAATGAAATTAATTAATTAGTAGTTAAGTGCTGGAACTCAGCTTGATTTGATTTTACAACTTATGTACCAGTCTTTATATTAAATATTTTAATTACTGTTCACATCATCTGGAAACAGAAATCTGGTAGAACAGACTTCTAAATTGCAGTTTGTAGCAAATCATGCACACACAAGCATACAAGTTGGAATAAAATAACAAAAATTACCTTTGCAGTTGTCTGTGGACAGTGTTGTTTCAGGTGAGCTTGCTTGAAGGTCTCTTATTTTAGCATGTCCCGTTTGCAGGTTGTTAGTACTGCCAGAAGAAAACAAGGGGGTTTTTTCTGTTTTT
>VWYP01017822.1:2195-40309 GCA_013400435.1 Pycnonotus jocosus | reverse complement strand
CGCCGGGTGAAGGGGCCCCGCCGCTCACCGCTCCCATCCTGCTCTAGGTGGTGACCACGTACTGCCCCGCCAACAACGAGCCCATCGCCAGCGTCCGGCAGGTGAGCGCGGCCGAGGGCAGCGGCTCCCGGGGGCGGGAGGAGCTCCGCAGGCCCTCTCTCCGCAGCGAGGCGTCCTGCCGGCGGCGTTGGTTCGGGCGCTGCCCCCGCCGCGACCCGCAGGGCGGAGGGCACGAAACTCCCGATACCAATTCAGCATCCAGGGGATGCTGAGTCCAGGGCGGCCGCTGGATTTTGTGGCAGCCAAGGCCTACTGCTGGCAGTATGCCTGCGGCTTTCCTGGGAAGAAAAACAGTCTGTTTGCCTTCTTTTAATGTTTTTACTTCTTGTCTCCAGCCCTCTGCTCCCTACTCTTGCAAGCATTGTTGGGAAGAGAAAGGGCCCTTCCTTCCCCTTTTCTCTTCTTCTTAAGGGAGTTGCGTAATAGGGACAGATCGTGCCTATTGAGTAGGGATGAGTGTCCTGGGAGGAATTAGGAAGGAGAGCGGCATGACATTCAAAATAGTAAATTTGTGAAGGTTTTTACTGTAGGAATAGCACTATTGTATTGACCTACTCCTTTGGTGTATTAGGGTTCAACTAGCCCTTGATGCCCAGTGAGGCTGATGGAATAAGACATATTTATATATATGAATATGTACAAGTATATATAAGACCGTTATTCAATATGGAGCTTCCTCTAACACCCAAATGAAAATTTCTGCTCAGGTTTTTTGTTTGTTGGTTTTGGTTTTGGAGGTTTTTTTGGTGGGTTTTTGTGGTTTTTTGTTTGTTTGTTTGATTTTTTTTTTTTAATTAGACCACACGTGTTTTTCATTGACAGTGGCTTCAGACAACTTGTCATGTTGGGACCAAATTGTGTCAAGATACAAGCATCCTGTAAAAGTGGTATTCTGTAGTGCAAGTACTCTCTAAAAATGCCTTAAGTTGGATGCAGAAGCTTTTTTGTGGCATTTCTTTTGGGGGCTTGATTTTCCTAAATTTGATGTGCTTCTTCATGTAGGGTAATTTGGAGGATTACGAAGAAACAGTAAAGAAGGCTAAAGAGGCGTGGAAGGTCTGGGCTGATGTAAGTTAATGGAGATTTCTCTCTTGTTGCAAATCTCTGGCAGAGATAGGCTGTTAAATTGCCTCATAAGGTGGAGGTGTAAAAATGGGTTCATACTGTGTGTGGTGCATTAAAGCAAAAATCTGCAATGGAGACCTCAAGAAACAAGCCCATATAGTCTCTGTGTGATACCAGTGGGGTACAAAGATGAGAAAATTGACTTGTGGGATTTGTTTGTTTTGAAAACCCTGGCAGATTTACCAATGCTCATGCCTGTGAGCTGTTGCCAAGAGGTCTGGTGAAGTTTAGAAACTCTGTAGCAAGGAAACTGTCCCTGTGTATGGACTTCCTGCCTCCCCCTGCTTTCTTCTGGGAGAGGTCTGTGGAGTATTTAGATGTATAACTTGCACTGATGATCTTGTTCTCATGGTCTGAGGAAGACTGCTGGTTATCAACATGGGGGGTTTTTTGTTCACCCCACCGTCTTGGTATTTCACACAACAACTGTATTGTTCAAAAGCATTAGTGTTATGTTGTATATTAAAGCTAAGCTATTTTTCCTTAGCAAGCTGTAGATCTTTGTGCAGCTGTGCCCAGCCAGCACCCATTCTGTTGATGGCTGTGCCAGGCTTGGTTCTTCCAGCTACCTGTGGTTTCTTTGGTAGAACCTGAAACCTGGATTTCAAAAGGTGATGTGCACTCTGTCTTTTAGCCAGCAAAGTAGTTTACCTTTTCTGAAAGCAGTAAAGTTTAGGATGAACAAAACAGCTTCCTCATGATATGTTAGTATGTGTTCTTTTGTTACATTTTTTGAGTATAATGTTGTCTCATAACATTTTTTGAAATAATCTGAAAGCAATCCAACAGCTGGAGAGTCAACACATCAAATTTTTCTTGAAGACTTTTCCTCAAAGCTGTTTGTTAATAATTTGTGAATCTTGTTGTTCATAATGGGCTTACTTGAAAGATACTGCCTGTAAAGAGATATGCTTGCATGGTTTATGCATTTCTCCTTAGTCTTGTTTTTACAGACAACTGCTGTTTTAAACTTGTAAATCCTGTTGCCTATGGTTTGGAAATTGATCTTGGCTGTTGATTAATATTTACCATATTGATACCATGTTATGAAATATTTTAAGAGTTGGTGTATGAGCTTAATATTTCCATGATTGAGGTTTCTATGTGTCTTAATTTCTGCTACCAATGTAAAATGTCATACTGAAAAAAAGTTTGAAATTGTGGTATTAAGAACACTTCAAGGCTCAGAAACCAGTAAGTGTACTTTTATGAAAAATGCTTGTTTCCTGAGGTGCAGCTGATTGGTTGGTTGCATTGCAGGTGATGTAGTTGAACAGAAGTAGCAGAGTTAACAATCTGAATGCTTTTGGCAATACTGGAACTGACATTTTGAACAGACAAAATGTTTGCAGTATTATCGGTCTCAGTCTGAGGCAGGAAACGGTTTCTTGTGAAGCGGTGCACAGGATAAAAGTGAGCAAGTAACAGTCTTGGGAAGATAAACCGAAAAGCACTGCAATCAGTGATTGCTTTCTAGAAGAACGGAAAACTAGCAGTATGTATACAGCAGGACTTACAGATTTTCAGTCTCACATAGATTCTTCTGTTTTGTTTTGACTAGATCCCTGCACCTAAACGTGGAGAAATAGTGAGACAGATTGGTGATGCCCTGAGACAAAAAATCAAAGTTCTAGGAAGCTTGGTAAGAATTTCCAGAAGTAGCTTACATTTTTGCGGGGGGAGAGTGGGGAATGAGGGTAAGGGGTGTGTCAGAACTGTTTTTTTTCTTTAGTAATACTCACAGTTTTCTCTGCAATACTAGCCTTAATAATTGTTAAATAGTTGCTGTTAGTTCTGTTAACTTGCCTAATTAAGCTTTAATTATAAAAAGAAGAAAAAATGAAGTATTATGGCATGTTGGAATTCTGGAAAATTCTGAAAAAGAGCTACCACAATGGTGTAGAAAGAGCATGAAGCTGTGTCAGCTGAGAGTTTGGTTACTTTTTAGGAAAAGGTTCTTCACCCAGAGGGTGGTTGGGCACTGAACAGGCTCCCTAGGGAAGTGGTCACAGCACCAACCCTCACAGAGTTCAAGAGGTGTTTGGGCAATGCTCTCAAGCACATGGTGTGATTCCTGTGTGTCCCTTTGAGCTCAGACTATTCTATGATTTTGTGATTCTGTGAAATGACGATTTATAATAGGAAAAAAAAAAAATTATTATGGGTCTGTCTGGGATGAGTGCAACTGTTGCCCTGCTATCTTCCCTCCTGCCTATCTACTTCCTACTACTAAAAGTATCCTGGGAAAGACCCTCTTCTGATACAGAGCTTTTAACCTTGAGCTCTTTCTGGTGATCTGCAGGATTTTACCAAGTGATGTGTGGAAATATAAGGCTTCAGAAGTTGGGATGGTCTTAATGAGATGATCTTGCAGTGCTGTGCAGGATATAAAGGCTGAGGGACCGCTCCTCTAAAACTCTTGCTAGTTGCTAGGGAAAAAGACAAGTGGGGAACTTCCACTTTCTTTTTACAGGCCTTGCCTGTCTGTGTGCTGCTATTCAGAAACAGCTGTCAGTGAATAACTGCATGTATAGTCAAGCCCATATTGTTGAGCTTCAAAACTCTGCTCTACTGTTTCCTTTGATATTGTCTCAGCACAGTTTCTGTGGTGGAATTAGAGTGTTAATGTACTCCTACATTCAAAAACAGTAGACCTTCCCTGATGAGTGTGGACAGACAGAAGTTTGTTCTATATTCCTTGACCAAAACTTACAGCTTCTTGCCACATTTTCTTAGTTTTTCCAAACAGATAGTATGTCTGTTCAATTCTGCTAAGATTGAGGATGAATTTCAGGGTGAAAGACATGCAGTAGGCTATTCAGTTTTTAGGACTTTGCCTGGCTTTAGGATATATAAAAAGGAACTGTATAGAAACTCGTCATTCTCATACGCTGTAGGAGGGTTCCAGCTTCACCTTGCCATGCCCTGGTGAAGTAACCAGGGATGTCTGCTGCACTTACAGACCCACTGCTGTGTTTCTTAGTAAATATTTCTGATGCCACTCCATTTTTGGTCACAGATAGGGGCTGTTGCTTCTGTCTTGAGATGACCACAGGCATCTTAGAAATACAGTTAGTCATCTTTATGTTAATTTTCACATGGAGAGAAAAATCCCATGGAAATCCTTTGAACCCGATTCCTCATTTAAGAGCCTTTTTAAAGTACAATCATAAGTGTAAAGTGGTAGGTGATATCTGCATTGAAGGTCACATCTAGCTATCAGATCAAAATTGAGTGGAGATACATAGATGACTTCTCAGTTCCTAAATTTTCAAATTTTCTCACTTTTGCATGAAGATACCTTCAACTACCAGGTTATTCTCACTGATACATTTCAACTGAGTAAATATAACATATTTTTTAAGAGAAGGATGTAGTTCAAGATCAGCTTCAGAAAAAAAATTGATTCTTAACATCCCAGTTTACTAAAATAATAAACACGTATAAGTGTTTTCAGCAGTGTCTGCAAATGAAATCTCTCAAATTTGCTTTGAGATGTTGTAAAATGACTAGTTTGCTTATGAAAAATGTGAGTGGCTGTTTCCTTTTGCTGGTGCAGAGTAATCCCACTTCTCCAGCCTGTTCCTTGCCTGGCACACAATGTAGGCAAGCCTGCTGATGTAAATCCAAGGTTTTGTTGATCTAAATATATGAACCTTATTGGTGTTGAATGCTCCTTTCAGTAGGTTTTGCTTTTTTCTTTTTCTCCATTAATTTACTTATCTAATTTCTTGATGTTGTATTGGGATATAATCCTTGTCCGGTTGCCTTGTGAGCTGTTTCTTTAAGTCGTAAATAACTGGAAAAGCTTCTAATGAAAAAGTGTGTATTAAAATCTTACTTGGTGAGTAGATACAACTGACATTAGCAGGAGACAAAATATTGGGATCCAAGGGAATTTTGTAAAAAAGTTTGTCTTACTCTGAATTTTTTCAGGTCTCTTTGGAAATGGGAAAGATTTTTGTTGAGGGTGTTGGGGAAGTGCAGGAGTATGTTGATGTCTGTGACTATGCTGTTGGTTTGTCCCGAATGATTGGTGGACCTATTTTGCCTTCAGAAAGTAAGTCTGTGTTATTTTGGGGGGTTTGTTTGTTGTTTGTTTATTGTTTGGTTGTTGTTTGGTTGTTTTTTTTCCTTTAAAGAAATGAAGATGTGGATGTGTAACCTAAATACACTGTCTTGTAGTGCAGCAAAATCCCTGTTCTGTGTGTTGTTTAGGGAGCTTTAGGAATAGATGTGGTGGGTAATAGTGCAGCTATTGAACTACCTAATGAAGTGACAGACAAGCAGATCAGTCCATCCATTTTCTCTGTTCTTTGAAGCATTAGGTTCTCTTTGATTTCTTTATTGATGAAAGATGGTAGAGGGAAGTATGTAAAAAGTTTGGAAGTGTAATTAGAAAGGAGAGACTTCTTTGGCAGTTGTTGATTACCATAAGTCATCATTATGTTAACTGAATAGCTTAAATAATAAAACTTCATGTTGTCAGATTGTTAGCGTTTTGCACGGTCTAGCTAACCTTGATCCAGGTAAGCTGCAGCGCACAAATAATACAGCTTTTGCAAGCTAATGCTGTGGTAGACTGAAGAGTGATCCTAGGTTTCTTGCATGCATATTTTCCCTCTTTAAAAAATCCACAACCATTAAATGGATGAAAGCTGCATTAGGTTGTGGCTTTGCTTTCAGGACCTGGCCATGCCCTTATTGAGCAGTGGAATCCCGTTGGGCTGGTGGGAGTCATCACGGCCTTCAACTTCCCTGTGGCAGTTTATGGGTGGAACAGCGCAATTGCAATGATCTGTGGAAATGCTTGCCTCTGGTAAGGTCTACGTCTCCACTTGGCTAACAGGATTTTTAAATTAGAAAGCTAATAATTCAGGCATGAATTTGCTATTTAGTGTCAGATGTTTCTGGATATTTGATTCTATCTAATGTAGGCCTAAATTCTCTTTATTTTTAGATGTGTTTGTAGTTAGCTTTGTTTAATTTTGTGGTAACCTCTTTTTTGAGGTGCTATGGTACAGATGCCTCCAGGACTTAGCCAAATAGCCTGTGAATAAAGAACCCAAGGTGAGGGCTTGCAGCAGTGGTAGTTAATATATTCAGACTTGGTACTACTAGGATTAAAAATCTAAATAAGTACCTTTACTTTCTCTCCTATATCCTGCTTTGCTTTCATCTACTTCCTTCACTCTAAAGTCTGGCCTAGCCCTTGTCCACATGGATTTTAGTAGAAGTTCTGAATGCTCAGTTGCAGAAGGGAATGCTTGACTTCCTGTCTTAATTTATACGTGAAAACCAGCCTAAACAAACTGCTGTAGATCAGAGACCCTAAAAATTATTTGAATTATTTGCTTATTTGAGTTATTTCTTTTTCTTAAAGAATTGAAAAGAATAGGAAGATAATGTAATTTTTTTTTTTTTCTTACTAGGAAGGGTGCTCCTACAACATCCCTTGTTAGTGTTGCTGTTACGAAGTGAGTTCTGGTTTCTTTGGTCTTTGTTTCAATAAAAAGGAGAACTTCTCCAAAGAATAAGTTTAATAGTGATACTTCCTTTAGGTTTATTGTTACTTTATATTAGCATTTCAAATACTTATTGTGCATTACCAATAAGTTATTTTAAAATGCTAAATAAAAATAGGCCCCTTAAAATACGTAATTACTAAGTCTTGTAGATCTAATATTAACTCCTGAGAACAATTACCCCAAACCACTACTACCCCAAAACCACCAGACAGTTCTAATGGTTCATTCTCTATTTGCACCTCTCAGAAATCTCTAATATTTTTACATCTTTGATTCCAGGATAATTGCCAAAGTCTTGGAGGATAACAAGCTGCCTGGAGCAATCTGCTCTCTGGTTTGTGGGGGAGCTGACATTGGGTAGGTAACATTTCTTGTTTTGTGAACCTTCATAAAAGGTAAAAAATATTCTTTGAGGTACTTCTTGTTACGTTATTCTAGTCTCTAAGGGTTCCCAGTACATGCATATATTGCCATGATGCTTACGAGCTGCTCTGAAACTTTGGCCCTGCACTACATATAATACGTATGTCTCCTTGCTGTTGTGAGATCAGCTGTAAGCAAAGAACTTGTTGGATATTTAGTGAAGAGACATGACTAAGTTTATATTCCACTTCTGCATATGCTTACACCCAAAGAATACAGCTAATATTAGTTTCCCCTTACCATGTTCTTGAGAGTTTTCAATGTATAGTACATTAACCTTTTAGATCTGTTACGGAAGAGAATAATTCCCCTCTTCCATGCTCATGCAGGACTCTGCACTTGCTCATAGATATATGCCTCTGCTTGGAAGCTGTACAATCCAAATCACTTTGTTTGATTTTTACAATAAGGAAATCCCCAGTACAAATGTATATTCAAATATATCTTTTGAATATTTTAGGAGAAGGCAAAACATACGGCAAACATTTAAAAAAATGATAGGTTTGCATGTTTTCTTATGGATCATAACAACTGGAGCTGATCTCACAATGTACTTTAGACTGAATTTCAATGTTACTACAGATGATGCTTTTTTGGCCTGAAAAGGTGGATGGAAACAGCCTTGTTCCTGTTTTCTGGCTAAGAAGAAGCTTTCCGGCCTTTAGCTCAGTCATCTGGTGTTTCAAAGAAGTGTCTCTAGTTTTAAAGGTCTCCCTGGTTGCAGCTGATGTATGTTGAAGGTGTAAGCTGCTTTTCTGTCTGCGTGTCTTTTGTTGAATACAATGCTTTGTGTCCCATTGTGCAGGACAGCAATGGCGAGAGATGAGAGGATGGACCTCTTGTCCTTCACTGGCAGCACAAAAGTGGGCAAGCAAGTAGCACTTATGGTTCAGGAGAGATTTGGTGAGTGTGTGGGTTCTTCTCTATTTCTTTCCATGTTTGGTGAAGGCAGTGGTGCCCCAAAAGATTGTAAAATAAGTTTGTTTCAGCTTTTTTTGGCTTGGATAAATGTGGGTTTGAAAGTGCTTGTGGACGCATACAGCGTTTTTCAGTTAGTTCTGTTACAATTCAGATTTCTTTTTCCAGGTTAACCACAAATCCACAGTCATACAATTAATCTAGGGAAAGGCGTGGTGGTGTCAATTAGTGTTTAATTGTATGAAGATTGCTAGGATGAGCAACCAGGGCTTACGGTCTTTTGGCAATGTGACTAGAATACATCAATATGTTCCCCCTCACCTTTTACTCCTGATAAATATAGTAGAAAATAGGTTATTTTTGATGTGCTGGTTTTGTTGCAAATATTTAAAAACGTACAGGCAAGAATCTCAGCTGTTGGATTCTAACTTCTTAGTTTATAAACAGCACCTAGCAAACATGGGTTTTTTTGGTTTCATACATTTGAGGTTCATACAAGTGTAAAAAAAGCCCCCCAGAAACCAGAACATATAGTAAATATTCACCCAGATGTAGGTTGTGATTTTTTGTCTGATTGTAGATAAACAATTGCCAGGGAAGTGAATGACCTTAGTTAAATTTTGTGTGCATTTTGATCTTTGTAGGACCTTATTCTTCATCTATGTCATAGTACTTTGCTGCAAATTTTTCACTGTTTCATCTTTTTCTTTCCAGTGCTATTTTTTTGCCTATCTTTTTAAACTTCTTTGTGCCATAACTGCTGAGCAGATGTTTTCACAACGTGTGATAGATGTCGTATTTGGTGTAATTTTCTTTGGCTAGAGCGATTAGTTGACTGTGATCTCTAAAATGTTTTGTTTATCTGTAAAAACATATTCATATGTTTTATGAAGCTTGGCTCTAGTTAGAGGTGATGTCACTGACTGAATGTGTATGTGCGTGACATAATCTATTTTGTGCTTTCATTAGGTCGAAGCCTGCTGGAATTGGGAGGAAACAATGCCATTATTGGTAATACGCGCTGTAGAAATTTAGTCCCATAGATGATATTTGGAAGTATGCAAATATTCATAGCTAACTGTGCTTTTTTTCCTGTTTTTCTTCTTTGTGTCCCCCCCACACTGGGCTTTTAAAAGTATGTATAGTTTGTATGGAATAATAGAACATTGTGGGATTTTTCTGTCTTTGGTGTTGGGGAGGGAGCAGTGTTTTAAGATAAAAAGTATGAGTCCAAGGTCTTTCAGGTAATCAGCATTGAAGAGAATGGAATAAGAGAAGCAGTGAGCTTCGATGATGGGTTGGACAGTGCTAAATTAAATAAGTTTGATTTTAGCATAGTTTTAGGTGTAGAATCATTAAGGTTGGAAAAGACCTTTAAGATTGACTTCAACTCTTAACACTAGCATATTCACCACTAAACCATGTCCCTAAGTGGCACATCCTCATACCTTCTGGATACTTCCATGGATAGTGACTCCACCATTTCTGTGGGAAGCCAGTTTGAACACCTGACTGCATTTTTATATCTAATCATTTTTAGCATTGTAGAGTATAAGTAAATACATATAAAGTTTAAGATACTTATGATACCTGAAAGAAGAGCATGCAGGTATTTCAGCAGCACATTTTTCAGGTTTAAGTGCCTTAGGATATGATCCAGTTCGTACATAAGCAACATAAATACTATAAAGCTGAAAAACATGGCAGAAAGAGTATATAAGCTCAATAAATACCCAAATTGCTGTCCTTTGGTGCTGTTGCCTTTTGTTTCACCTTTCTCATATTCTGGACAAATGTGCTTATTTACATATAAATACTCTTCTGTAGTACAAACATGATGCTACATCATCTGCTCTTTTGAAAATCACATTTGATCAGGTCCTTCTTTTTTCCTATGCTGCTTTGTAGCCAGTAGTATAAACTTGTTTTATGCTTTGGAAATTCTTTATTTTTAATGATAAAGTCCTGCTTTTTCTCTTATTGACTTTGAATGATCACATAATCATTGTTTGGTTGGACTTTGTCCCAAACTTAATAATAGTTTTGGATGCTTGAGACACTTGTGGGACTGGTTAAGCTGAGTGATATTTTGGGGATCCTTTGAGCTTTGTGAAACATCTCAGTATCTTTTAGCCAGATGAATTTGTTGAGCTCATTGTACGTTTTATATTACTGTACACCTGTGTGTTTTAGCTATGCTTCTTGCAAGGCCACCTGGATACACTTTACGGTTGCTACTTTATGCTAATACACTTCTCAGTGAGAGACAAACAAGGTAGAGAAGTGGCAAGAAATTGCTTGTAGTTTCTCATATTAAAAGGAAGCTGAAATTATTTGCAAACTTTTTTCAAAAGGCTCTCTTCAGTAGATTAAACTTATAATTATGTCCAATTGTGTGTGTCTAATTCCAGCTGCAGAGAAATAGTAGGAGTTTCAAGGTGTTTCTTTGTATCTTACCATGCTGTGCTAGTGCAACTGTTCCTAATGATTCTTGACCAACATGTCACTTTCTAATATTGTTTAGCATCTTAAGTCTTGTGAACTGCCTGTTTACTTCAGTAACATTCTCATGTTTTAATTTTTTTAAAGTGTTTGAAGATGCAGATCTGAATCTAGTAATCCCATCTGCTCTGTTTGCTGCTGTGGGAACAGCAGGTCAGAGGTGCACAACTGCTAGAAGGCTGGTGAGTAAATGGGTATTGTCTGGTTTGGGTAGCTCTGAATTTTAGCTTCATACTAAATTGGCTCAGAAAATGCCTGACAATTCCTGATGTTGTAAAGAGCAGCAAATAATATTTGAAACGTATTTTTATTTTGTCAAAAATAAGTATGGCAGGAAAACAAGAACATGGTTTCATTCTAGTGGAATTCTAGCTCTGAACAGTTTCTTTCTATGTATTTCTAAATGTGCAGTAAGTCAGGAAGACAGTACTTGGCAAAGTTCTGTATTTCTGTTTTCATTGCCAGAGCTTTACTTGTGACTGCTACAAGTTTTGATGCAGTGTTTATATTGCAGCAAAGCAAGAGGTTACCTTTGTGTTACCTACCTACCTGTTACCTACTTTGTTATTAATTCTTAACCAATCATTTTCAACAAATTTAACAGTGTTACAGTGTCAGCCAGTGTCTGTATAATCTTGTCAGTGTTGGGTTGATTCAGTAAATATTAGGCAAAGTGGATGTGGGTTAATCGATTTGGGTGTATTGGATGGGCAGTGATTCCTCAAACTGTAGCAATAAAATTTCTTGAGTGTTTGTTCTAGAGCACTAAACTGAAATGTTGACAGAACACATCAATAACACTGATCTGAGATGGGGTAAAATTAAAACAGATTTTTGTTTCTTGGCTTGTTTTAAACCTTTATAATGTTTTACATCTTCGTTTTCTGGTGTTGGTGCTGTTTCAGAGGTCTTGTCCTCCATCTCTCTTTAATTTTGGGATTTGCTGAATGTGAGCAACACTATTTCCATTCCTCATTCAGCCCCCTTTAAAGTACAGTAGTACTTCAGAAATAGTTACACAGACTGCACTGTCTTACAACTTTCTTACCACATTTTAGTTTCTCCATGAAAGCATCCATGATGAGGTGGTGGCAAAGCTGGCCAAGGCCTATGCCCAGGTCCGCATCGGTGATCCATGGGATTGTAAGTAGCTATTTCCAACTCATGGGTTTAGGAAACAAGTTGTTGTTGGTTTCTTTCTGTTTAAATTTTGGGATGATTATAGATCCAAAGTATCTAATTTTAGCAATTTGCTAGGGGGTGGAAATAGCTGGTTTCATTTAGAATACAAACTCTGAAAGGAAGATGAAGAATCTGGCTAATACGTCTCATCCTGGACAGATTAAGCAGTTACTCCCGAGATGTTGTGATAAGAATATTTGCAAACATACACAGTTCTGATGAAAGTATGCTTCTGAATCTTTCTTTTTTAAGCTGACACTCTGTATGGGCCACTTCATACTAAAGAAGCAGTGAAAATGTTCCTTGATGCAGTAGAACAAGCAAAACAACAAGGTGGCTCTGTGGTCTGTGGTGGAAAGGTGACTTTACTTTTACTTTCCCTGCTACAGTTTATGCTCTAGGAAAAAAATACAGTAACATGATGGCTTAGGCCAAGCTTGTACCTCAGTTTGTCCTGTCTGCCACTACAGGATGTTAGTTTAGTCAGATTGAGAATGTTTGAATTTCAATCCTGTATTCAGGGTAAAGGCAATTCTACTTGGAAGCTACGCTTACACCACTCCTAAGTTGCAAGTGATAGTGAAAATAATAGCAGCAATGTAAACAAAACAAAGGAAAGTTGCAGTTCTGTCCCTCACAATATCTAACATGAGGAAATACTGGAGATTCAAGACAACCACCTGTACATATTCATCATACAGGATGTTTCTCTTTGACTACGTTTCTGGAAGTTCTTGTCTTTCATTGGCAACTTCTTTATACCTTTAAATTCTAAGTAGCTTACAAATAGGAGAAAGGAAGTTTCACCTGCTAGATTTTACAATTTGATTACATCCTTTGTGGACATAAGTTATGCTTCCATATTTTAAATACTCAAATTAGTAAAATTTAAGTTACTCAGACTATCTGGCCTTCCATTTCTGATTTCTCAACTGTAGTAGTCAGACCATGAAGAATTCCTTTCCTACACTAATACTAAGCTGGATGCTGATTGGAACTTTGTTGGTTTTTATTTATTTTGAAGGCTATAAATCGCCCTGGAAACTACGTTGAGCCAACCATTGTGACTGGCCTTCCTCATAATGCACCCATTGTCCACACGGAGACATTTGCCCCCATATTGTATGTGCTGAAATTTAAGGTAAAGTGGGGAAACAGGTGTCAAGGGTGGTAACAGTAGAGTCATGAGACAGATCTCAGATGTGTGTCATGTCCATACAATTGTCCCAGCACTTCAAGAAGTGGTAGCTCTTACTCTGCCCTGTGAGATAGCCACTATTCCCCTCACTGTGTAGCTGCCTTTATGTGAAGAGTGCTGGAGGTGCAATGAGAATCTGTACAGGACTAGATTTCAGTTGTTAGTGTTCCCTGTTGGTACTGTTCATATCTGTTCAAAAGCAGACTGTTTCATGCAGCAGTGGAGGTAGTGCTGATGTGGTACGTGTGTGTTTGCCTAGTGCCATTCTGCATGTTCGCATTGTGGCTGTAGTATGTTGGGCTTTTTCTCACAGAGCTTCTTTGTAACTGCTTTGCTTTGCATAGTCATGGCTTAACCACTGACGCATGCTTCTTCTAGGAGGAAGAGGAGGTTTTTGCCTGGAATAATGAAGTAAAACAAGGTCTTTCCAGCAGTATCTTTACCAAGGATTTGGGAAGGATTTTCCGCTGGCTTGGGTATAATTTAAGTTATTTTTATGCTTTCCTGAGGCTCATAAGAGCAGCCTTTCATGTCTTTTGTAAACCTACGCATAATGCTAGTTGAGCATTTTACAGCCCTCATTTTAGGGAGGGAGCCTTTCCTCATCCTAAGGAGGAATTGTGCCTTACCTTTCTTTGTAGGCCAAAGGGATCTGACTGTGGCATTGTAAACGTTAACATCCCAACCAGTGGAGCTGAGATTGGAGGTGCTTTTGGTATGTTACCTTTGCTTCTTTAAGGTTTTAATCAGTCCATTTAAGTGACTAAATGTGAAGAAATCAGTGAAATTAATTTTGGATCATACTGCTTTAGCAGAAAACAGATATTGACTAGTGCTAGTTAGATTTAAACTTTTAAAAATACCTGTATTTGGTTTTTAAAAATTCCATGTGTTACTTCCTTCTCCTCCCCTCCATCAAAGGAATGTAACTCAGAGATATATTCTGCAGATGTTTAAAGATATGGCCAGGTGGAAGACTGTGTAAAAATTTTAATTGAAACAATCTTGAACAATTTTGTGTATATTGGCAAGTTTATAAAAGATTTACAGTCTGTAGTATTTTTGTGAGAAAATACTTTAATAAAAATTTTTGCCTTTATTTCTCTTTTTTGTATATACTTAAGGAAGTGAGAGGGTGGAAGAAGAAGTATTAACCTTACCATTTAAACAATACAAGAACCAGCACATTCTTGTACTCCTGTCTTGTGTTAAGACAAAATGTTTTTAAAACAAGGTCCTCTGATACTACCATGATGAGACTTCGAACTCCAAGCAGATATTTTTTTGCATCAAGCATGAGGAGGGAGCTAGCCATGTATGTTGTGTGGGGCAATAATTTAGTTCAGATATAGGACAAATGAAAGGAATAGTTTTTCCCATGGATTTTTATAAAAATGTCTTAACTCCTGGAATAAGTCCAGGTTTCCATGTACAAAAATAGGTTTTAATTTATAATGTTTTTGCTATAGGTGGTGAAAAGCACACTGGTGGGGGAAGAGAATCTGGAAGTGATTCATGGAAACTTTATATGAGACGATCTACCTGGTAAGACAGACCAAATAGATTTAAAATACAGATAAACTTCCAAAAATTCAAAACATATAAATCTTTGACTAGAAGACTACTATCTTTACTGAATGTGAGATAACCATTTATAAGTGTAGTTGCCTTTTCTTCACATTTATAGTTAGAAGAGGATTTGAAGGGTTTTTATAAAGACATTTTCTTTACTTTCCAACTGGAAATAAAGGTGGTTTTGGGGTCCCCCCATTTTGATTGATTTTAAACTCGTCTGGAAAGTAACTGAAACTTGTCAGGGAATATACTGAGTTGCAACCGCAGTGCGGGCACTGCTATGGCCTCTGGTAGGTGATTCAGCTATGTGTTGGTTATCTATCCCCAGTCTGACAGCCCATAGTGGATGACCATTAGTGTCCTCTGCTGCATTCCACAGCCTTTACTTGTGCTACCTTTGCTTTCCATACAAGGACTTGTGAACATGAGAAATCCCACCTTGATTTTTCTATCTGGACATTCTCCTAGTAAGATATTAGATAGCTAAAGAGAGGATTCTCCATAAAGGAAGAGATAATGGAAAATGTGGTCTTTTCCTGTGCGTGGTTACTATATTGAAAACTGGAGTAAGATTGGTTCATAATTTTAAGTAGGCAAACTGCTTTAGAGAAGACTTTTGTTTAGATGTGACAGGAATCAGAAGCTTGTACATAGGAAGTGGACTGCATAATCTGTCTCAGTGATTAAGTCTGGTCTCTAAATTCTTGTTTCTCTTTCAGTACGATCAACTACAGCAAAGATTTGCCTTTGGCTCAAGGAATCAAGTTTCAGTGACAGACTTATGAATGGCTGTGCTGTAAACCATCCTAGCATTTCAGAATCAAGCAGCTCCTAAGCATCATGGGGATAAAAATTAATTATATTAAACCAATTCTGTCAGAAGATCAGATACTCTTTAATTGCTTCACTTTCTATGTATGTATTTACTAATTTAGTCTTCAAATGAGAAGTCTCTGGTGTTCGGGAAGAGGGGAGCCTTAATGCTGTATTTCAGTACCAACACTGCCTCTATCCCCTCCCCACCTTTTGCTGATACTTCCAGCTATGATGTCCATGTTTCAAACTGTGTGCCAAGTTCCCTGCAGGTAACTGGTGCTGTGGGGGATATTTGGGCTGCAGTAGAAAGCTATTTTTCAATTAATAAATAAAGGTACATTTTGTGAAATATCTTGGGCTTCTCATTTGTTTTATTCACTGCTTTTGAGCAGGAATATCCAGCGAACTATCCATTTTCACACACTGAGCTGCTAGCTGAGAGAAGAATCACTGGGCTAAAAACACTGCTTTAGTTTTCCTGCCTCTCCTTCAGAAAGGAGACTTTCAGCACACATGTTGGGAGATAGAGGTCTGCTGTAGTGTCTTGGAATCTCCTTTCAGCACTTGAAGGGGTTACAGCCATTTCAGTTTGTCACAGCTCTTGCAATGCCCTCCAACCAAACTGGCTAGAGATGAGAATGAGATGCAGTCAGAGGAAATACTTTTCTAGTGAAAGGCCTATTGTTAACTCGCGTTTCACCTCAGATGAGAGTTTCTTTGGCCACTGGAGACAATAGGCAACAACAGCTCATTTAGGAGTCTTGCTCAAGACTCAGGATGGGAGAAGACACGGTGCTACTAGACTGATTTCCACAGAGGAATTTGAGGCTCTTAATGTATTGTTTCTGGTGATTTCTTCTCAATGTCACATACCAAATTTCCACAATCTCTGAACATAGCAGAACTGTGCATTATGGGTTCAGATTCTAGGAGTCAGATTTGACTGTTGATTTATTTTGAAGATGTTTTGATGGCAATGCCATGCAAACTGGGTTGAAAGTCCACCATATCACAATGCTAGCTGGTCTCCTTTAAGCTTTTTTCCTAATTTTAAAATGCATAGTGTTTGGAATTTTATATCTGTGTTATACAAGGTATTTTGGGTGTCACATTCTGTAGATCAAACATTCGGCAGCCAAAGCTTTTTTTCCTACTGAGTCTCTTACTGCCAGGAGTATCCTCTCCTCTGGCTCATTGTGTCTGGTGATTTCATTAAATAACATTGTGTGTTAGCACATAGAGTGGACTGACATACCCTAAGCAGACAGATAATCACTAGCAGATAGGGCAAAGAAGCAATTCAATTCCCAAATTCAATTGTTCAGCAGATAGCACCAGTTTATACAAATTGTACTCTTTAATGCTATTCTGTGACACTAAATGCTACCATGAAACCTTAACAATGAAAAATTAGTTCAAGAATTCTCTTTTCTTGCTGCTTACCAGTTTTTGGATAGCCTCATGTCATATCTGTTTTTTTCTTGAAGATAGAAGCTCTTTTTAGGGTAACATACTCTTTTAGGGTAAAATAATCTCAAAAGTCTCATTGTTTAGTTTACATGAATAAGGTTGATTCTGCCATCTGTCTTTAGATATGGGAACACTACTCATGAACTGAAGAAAATTGGTATGGTGAGTCTGTTGTTTGACTGTCTTCAAATCATTATCTGAAAACTAATATGAATGGAATAAACCCACAAATGTGATCAAGAGGCGACTGCATAGCAAACACGCTAAACTTCTGAAGGTTAACTTGACACCTTGGTACATTAATTCCTTCTCTCATACAAACTTCTGTAAGGGTAGCCTTACAGGGGCCTGGGTGTGAAGTACTTGTGTAACTGCTTCTGTATGTTATGAGTAAGTGGGTTAGATCCACATTATGTATGCAGAGAATGGGCTCTCTGTGAGTAGGTTACAAATTCAGCGCCACCTTTGCTAAGTAAGGGAATTCCAAAGATCTGCACTGTCATTGGACTGCTAGTGTGGTGTCAGAGCATGTAATCATGGTACTGCTTCTCTTTCCAGACAGCTTTGAGTTCCTTACATGTGGTAATGAACAGTCCCACTAGAATTGGCTTGCTGAATGACTTCCTGTGAAGTGGCTCTCGGAAGAGTGTCTTTTAAAGACTGCTGCAGATTGTTATATGTTTTGGCAAGCATTTGGGTGCCTGCGAATGGTTATGTTTATGATGCAGTATTAAACTAAGGAGGATTAAAGATACTACAAACACAGTTTCTCAATTTCTGCTTTAATTTGGAAAGTCCACTCAGGAGATTGTAAACTGCATTAGCTGTCATTGGGTTATCTCACCCAAGGAAAGCAATTTTGAGAATTCATAAAATGTGTCTTAGAGTTACTGGTATGTGCAACATAATGGACTTGCAGTTTTAATACAAAATTCTATCAGCGTCTTCCACTGTTGCATAAACTTAATTACCACTGAGTGTGTAACACCAGTGAATAACAAGTGTTAAATGACACGTGATCAATAATTCATTTGTTAGCACAGTATTGCTTACTGTGAAATGACCTTGATGGGAACAGTCTTACAAGTAACTTCCTTTCTTTTTGCCATATTATTACCTGAAGAAAAATGAAAATTCTACAAATATTTTTGCTGATAAACAGAGAAATTGCTTTTTAAATGAAACATGAGAATGGGACCTGTAGGTTGCTTCTCTTCTATCCTGTTGTGTCCTATCACAGCTTTTTGCAGAGGTGATGATTTTTTGGAACCAAGAATACTACTTGGTACTCAGCTTGGGATTTTGCAAAAAGTTCTCCTGCAATGCTGAATTTAAAGCAATTTGTAAAGTGTTCTCCATTTTCTTTCAGCAGTAGTACACCAGCCCATTCATCTTATATCATGTTCTTTTCATGTAGTGTTTTCATTGTTCTGTTTGTGTTGTTGCTGGAGGAGTTCAAAACCACATGGTTGCCAGAACTTTTAATTTGGGTCATCTATGTTTGTGTATGAGAAATCATGTGTATAGGTGCTGCATTCAAGACTCGTTAGATGTACTAACCCATTTGTGTCTGCATTGATTTCAGTAGTAACTGTGAAAAAGTGTAAATTACAGGAGACTTCTGTGCCTGGGTTTTCTTTTGAATTGCTGTCTATTTTGGTCCTGCACGAAGGTGTTGGTGATGAATTGCACTCTTATTTTCCTAGTGGAAGCAGAAAAAAAAAAATTACGGTGTATGATATAGGGGTAAAATGATTTAGTCATATAGAATCAAAGTCTTGAGTAAAAACAGTGACTTTATAAGGATGTTTTTTAGTGTCTTCTCTTTGGTATTCCTTAATCAGCAAGCTGTGCTGTCATGTGGTACATGCTTGGTGTTTGAAAACTGGTGGATTAATTGCATTCAGCGTGCAAACATCTGCTGCCACTGAAGTGCTGCTTGAAGTGAGAAGCATCTTGGTTCACATTTTGAACATGATTGCCCTATGCATAGCTGATAGAAAGGCAAATACTGGTTAGCAGTCTTTCATTTCTGTTAAATTATTAGCACTGATTTTCCATACAGCTCATCACTTTCCTCCAAACAGTAGGAAAATGTGTCTGCATTTTGGACAGGGACTTCCACAACAGAGTGTGGCAGAGCCTTTTTAAAAGCCTTTGTGTTCCTCCCGGTGTCGCTGTTGGTCAGGCTAAAGCCTGTGCCAGGGCAGCCTTTGCATTTGCTAGCCAGCTGTGTAGAACACAGACCTCTTTGTCTGAATGTGTTTTATGTTCCAGTACATCTGGGACTGCTGCCTCTGAGCTAGTAATTAAATACACTCTATTCTGCAAAAGTCTGTTGATTAGTGCAATTGTTATATAAAACATTAACTCCAAAAGCCAAAGGTTAAAAATAATAGTGTTTCAGTCAGGAAGAACAAATGGTTTAATGCTTACTTTACCCAGTATGCTGCTGTTCTCTGGCTTTGTAGCTCTTTTCCTGCAGCTTGATTTCAAGGTGAACTTATGAGGAACAGACAGCTCAAGTCAGATCTCTGAATTTCAGGGGAAGACACATCCTTTCATAATGTGAATGTTTGGAAAGCTGGCAATATATGGCAGTTGTGTTTCATGCTTCCCTGACACTCTCCTTACAGGTGTCCCAAACCTCCTTAGCTGTGATAATGAAGGTAACATCACCTGCCTCCTTATTGAGCAGAGTGTTACAGAGGTAATGAAATGGCAGTGTGCAAGTTTAAAAATGGGAGATCCAGGAGGAACAGGATAAATACAAGCTCTCTTGCTTCTAAGGGTTTTTAGTTAATCCGTAAACTGTTACTAAGTGATGATTATCTCCTGTCTTCTGTGGATTTTATTAGGCTATTCATTCACTGGCCTGATTTAGACTGACCTATAATACAAACTGCTCAGTCCAATGTGGCAGCTGTAGTAGAAACATCTGAAATGTGTAGCACATAACTATTCTTTGAGTTGTATTTTGTCTAACTACTAATTGCTGATATTTTAATTAACACATTTACCACAAGAAGTATGCAGGGTTCCTGTAGAATCCCAGAATACAAACCTCCTTCTAGCTCATGTGTGACTGTATTCACTTACAACTGTATGTGCTCATGATTATGTTTTGGAGAGATTGGGGCTGTTTGCCACATTCCTCTTCTCAGTTTAACTTAGACAGCACTTGATTTATGGTCTTGGTTTAAAGCAGAACAAATAGCAGAATAAGGTTATGGTTATGTTTCATGAAGCAGTGTAAGCCAAACTATCCTCTGAAGCTTTGCTGTTGTAGTAAGTCCTTGTATGTTAAAAACCCAGTATGAGGACTTTAGTTTGGCTTAACCAACACTGGCTGCTGTGACTCTGTTTTGCCTACTTGTTTTCTTCCCAAAATTTTTAGTTAGCTGTGGTATTGATTTTTTAATTTTTTTCACCTGCCAATTTTATGCTGAAGTGACTCCCTGCAAAGTCTTAAAAGCACCTTATTTTACTGGAAAATGTGTTAGAAGACACCAACACATTGCTGGCTGCACAAAATGAAAGGGCCTTGAAAGTGAGGATGAGGAATTGAAAATCACCAGAAAAAAGATGATGAGATGCTGATGATGGGGAAGCCAATGTGAAAAGCACAAGCAGGATTGTAGACGGGTAAGACCTGGTACCAGGATTTTAACTGCTGGATATTACATTTGGAATGCTGGTGAAGGTCAGACTGTTGCAAGTGGGAGGTGGGGCAGAGTGCACAAAATAGGATAGATTGAAAGAGTGTGGTTTTGGATATATAAAAGGATAAGAGGATTACTGTGTGAGGAAAATGCAGGGAAGGGAGCCTCATATAGTTTAGCCTAACACTTAAGTTTGCATTTATGGCAGATGAGACATAGATAGACATACTCACTAAGGTACAGTATCACCCCAAATCTCCAAATCTGTTCAGAATTCATTGACTGGAGCATGAATCTAATAGGCTGTCAAAACTATCTATTGTGATTGAGGAAACAATCCCACCAAGAGCACAGAGCAAGGCATCTCAGAAGAAACATTGTTTTATGTTTGTGTTCCTCTTAATGTGTTATTTGCTCTAAAAATTGTCCCAATGTTGTGAAGCATGTTTTGTGAAAAAAGCCCCAAGCCAAAACACCGCACCATTCTCTGTTCTGTGTTTTTAAAAATCATCTCTGATGTTGCAAACTGTACATTTCAAATCTCTGTGAGATTTATGTCAGCCATTGTTTGTCTAAGTACTCTGGCTTGCATGCTGATCATATCATTTTCTCTTCCGGCTGTTCACTGCCTTCTTCTTTATGAACAAATACTGAAAGTTCACAGAAAGGGTAACTCTTCCTTGTACTTAGCCTGTGTTATTCCATGCTGTATTATTCCTATGGGAAATAGTAAATTTGAAGAATACCATGCACAATTCTTTTTTGAGTTCTCTACACCACAAATTTCCTAAGTAAATGAGAAGTTTTTAGTTCCTCAGTCTTGTTTCTTTGGGGTTTTTTTGAAACTGGGATGAGACATTGGTATTTTGGAGTCTGCTGAATATGCAAAAGATGAATGAATTTCTCGATTTTCAATGCCTTTCAGCTACTCAAAAAACATATTTTGAATTCTGTATTTAAACTGCTAAGAAAACTTATTCTGCCATGTGGGCTAAAACATGGCCTTCCATGATTTGCCTGCCAGAAATCAGACCAAGTTCTGTTGTAGAAATAAAGCAGATATTATCCAAGTCAAAACAATTAAATTTTCCCCTAAATACCTGTAGACTAACATAATAGTCTCTATAGAATCTCCATGAACTTGATATTTAAAAAAAAAAAAAAAAATCTGTTTCATCATTCTGTAGCTTCTCTTTCTTTGGTACTGAGGGATTAGTTAACTTTTGTTATAGTTCAGTAAATCATGAGAGCAGAGCCAAAAATATTTGTGCTCTTTCTTCTTCTGAATTTGTACTGTTTCTGTTTGTATAATTCTGTCTAATTACTCTAGATTTGTATTTGCTGGGGATAGAGAATCTGCATCTACCAGGCCACTTAATGAAGACTCAGGATACTAATTTTTTCTCTCTTCCACCCAGGCAAGATGAATACAGTGACTGCAGCCAACACACAAAAATCTGGTTCTTCCCAATCTGTTCTGATAATTTCCTTCACAGCTCTTTCCCAGGAGACTGGGTTCAAAAAGCTGTATTTTTCTCCAATATGCTTTACTGCTGTCCTGCTCATCCAAGAAAAATCTGTCTGTGCTTTCCTGCTGCCTTCCTGCCCCACTGCGGAAGCCTACACCCAGCTGGGGTGCCTTCCCAGTTTCTCATCAGCAGGGCTGACTGCCAGGGGTCAGAAATACCAAGGAAAGGCCTCACACTGCCTGGCCACAAATGTGATGGCTTGACTGCAGCATACCCTGATTGCCAGGCAAGAGCAATCCAGGAGCATCTTGGGTCTGCTCCTGTGTACAAGTTTTCCAGAGGAATTATTATTGCTCCACAGCCACACAGTGCAGTGGCAGATTTCAACATGAACAGAGTTCCTTTACACAGATATGGTCAAAGCATTACAAAGTCAGATTTTGGTTTGTGCATTGAATCAGAGGCTGAACAGGATCTTGATTAAACTGTTGCCTCATCCTGCTGTTTCCCACACAGGGCATGTGCTCCCCTCTGAAACAATGCCGTTCTCTCTGTGGTCCACCAAAAAGTCTGTATCAGTTGCTGTCCTGAAGCATTTGTCAGCCTGATTTGGTAAGTTTTATTTGAACCAGGACAGGGAATCTAACAAAACCTAGCTGTAACTGTTTTCTTTTTGTCCAGGGATGTGTATGATGGTCCTATCCAACCTTGGGCTAGAGTAGGAAAGTGCTCCTAAAAGGGAAATAGATACCTAAAGCAGCATCGTCCACACCAACCCATAAGATATGAATGTGTTATTACCCCAGACTCTTATAATTTCCAGTTCCACATTCCTGCACCAAACTGATTACTTAGGTGCTCTAATCTATTTAGCAGAGCTGACGCAGCAAAGATGAAGCAACATACCTTTGCAATGTGGACTTTGCACAAAATAACTCCAGCTGATTTTCCTGGAAGAAAATAAGGGATAATGCACCACAGGTGTACTGGTAGGGATCAGAAGCAGCAGCACATGACCAGGAAGGTAGTGATGGTAGGGTGACAGTAATTAATTCTGGTCTTTAAGGAAAGCAGCTGCTGGCAGTGCTTAATGGCAGAGGGGATGGGGACATGTGCATGACTCTGAAGTGACTGAGGCAGATGAATAACCAATACCTTAAGGAGCAGGCAGTGCTCATTTCTTTACATTAATTTTTAATCTCAGGAAAGGCACCAGAGTTGTGTAGGAGCCTAACGTACTGCTGCTGACAGATCTGGTCTGTTGTCTGTGGCTGTGGCTCCCTGGGGAAGCACAGAGGTACAGGACAGGTGTGCAGAGAGCTTGCCTCAGAATATTATTGCAGTTTCCAATATTGCTTCACTTTACATGAAATGCAATTACAGAAACAATAAAGGGAAAAAGTTGTAATGTCAGCAAAACTCCTAAAGCATCATTTTTGACATTGCTCCAACATGCCTGCATTTGATATTGGGTTTTTTACAGACTTTTATCCATATTCCTGAAGGAAAATCAGCTGGTTTTGGATGGCTTACTATTTAGAAGACCAGCTTTTGGATCCAGGCTACATCTGGTAGAACAAGATGGAAAATGGAGGCCGAGGATGCTTATAAGCAGAAGGAGGGAGTAGCTAAATACTAGAGCTCTCAATATTCAGCTACAAGCAGTCTCATATCCTTAGTCCTAAACCTAACACAAATCTTGTATTTTCTTAGTTTAGTTAGACCCCAACCCACAAACTGTTTTTGTGGTAGCATTTAGTGTGATGGTCAAAGAGTGATAGCAGAATCAGAAGTCCATGAAGAGACTTGGAAGAGAAGTGTTCATACAATCAACAACTTGGTCTTTCACACAGCATTCTTCCTTACAGCCATTACTATTAATTGGAGTCTTCAGAAGTGTGACCATTTCCAAGTCAGCTAATATAGATTATATTGTTTTCTTCATGTGTGCTGTCAGTGGCATCACTTAAAATACTTTTTGGGAAAAACAGAAGGACATCTCTTCATGTGAGTTATCATAAGCCAGTGTTGAGGCATTTATGTTTCATGATTCATTTGTGAGAGAAGGTGTGTGGTTCATTACATACGTCATGGAACAGCTGTTAGTACAAGCTTTCTTCCCACCTTGCCCTTGCTCTGGAATGAGCCCATGTGTGCACATTGCCACGATAGCAAGCTCTAAGTAATAGGAAAAATTCAGAGCTGGTTTTTGCCTTGCATGCCAGATCCAGCATATAAAGTTATAATTAAGTTACTCATTACCTTTTCTTCTTGGAAGAAGCCTTTTTCCATCTACCTGTAGATAGCGTGAAGAGCGGATTTTTAATTTTGTACTTGACAGCACATTGGAGTGATTTTTCCTTAAGCTCCTGCTAAGCACTGCTAAAATACCTAGTCAGTGGAAAATTACCTTATCAATATCATTAAGTGAGGAGTTGAAGAAGCCTTTATTGTACAGTCCAAACTACCTGCATTACCAAAGACTATCAAATCCTTGTTATGAAGCTTAATGTAGAATGTCACACCTCCAGAAGATGATGCAGCTTCTACATCATCATGATATCAGCTTGCTGTTTATGTAAAGACAGGGAAAGGTATCTCTGCAAATTTAAGAACAGAATGAACATTTAAGCAGTTTCCAAATGGACTTAGTACAGAAACTGGAAAGAAGGTCACATAGACAGTAAGATACACGAGCAGAAGCTCTACTCACAGTGGACAAATTTAAAGAAACAATCAGGGGGAAGAGTTGTCTAGGCTGAACTCACAGAGACTGGCAGCTAGTGTGAGCCTAGTCAGTATGAAATGTATATGGAGGGCAATCTTTCCTATGGCAACTCTCTTCAAGAGCTAATTTCCAAGTTTTTTGGCACAAGTGTTTACTTAGTGAGCAGACACCCAACTCAGGGTGGACTTTTTGGCACAAATACTGCCCGTTGTGGGGAAAAAAGACAAAGGTGATTCAAGCAAAGCATTTGTAACTTCAGTAGGGGATAGCTGGGATATTCTTGTCCATTTATTCATGAAATACAGTCTTGAGAAAGGCTTTACTGATGTACCTTGAATTCCTGCTCAAAGTCTGCTCGCTAAGGTGCTGCATCCTGATCCTGATTATTTTTCACCCAAATTATTTGAGATTTAATCAAAGATGAGTTGGCATAGTCTCACTGGCGAGTTTGACTAAATGAAAACTTGAGGGTCACCAGGTGTCAGCAGAAAAAAGACCAGAAGGTCTGAAATAACAACTGTATAAGTGAAATGCCTATATTTTGGACAGAAATAGTGATAGGCACCACAACATTCCGTGAAGCTCAGGGAATAAACTCTCCCAAGTGCTATGGATTTACTGCAGATTGTACATTGTTTTATTGTTCATATTTGACTGATTTTTTGTTAAAATCCAGGATGGCTTGTGATAAACAGGGAATAACTTTAGACACAATTAAATGAAATTTACTGACATACATTTTTTTGTGGCTGTTCAGTGAACAACAGGATATTATGAGGCTCTACATTCATAAAATGATACTACACTGATTTTAAAACCCAAGAAAGCAGAAGACTCATCCCTTTTGTAAAGTCTCATTACATGCAACCATGTTTAGCAGAATGCTCCACTGGGTTCAAACCATAAACCTAGAAGTGTCAAATGAGATGAGTCAATTTTCCCTCTTGAGCAAATTTGCCTGTCAGACTCAGATAGTCTCACCAGGCAAACTGAAAAGCAGGTGCTGGTAAAATCCTTTCAAATGACATTTTTCCACTGCTGTTTATAGAAGCACACACACAGGCACTGAACATAAAAAGAACTGTTTGCTCAGTGTAACTGTTTGCTTAATTTTCATTCTAAATAGCCAGCTGTTTCTGATCATTACTGCACATCACACCTGGTCTGTAAATGCAAAGTCTCCTACATATTTGGGAATAACATTTCACTAGCAGTTGCAGCTGAACGACCTGAGCAATATTCTGCAAAGGCCTGGATGACACCAATGTGGAGATTTCTTTAACATTTGTCAAATGACTATGAGGTGGAAACATGGAAATGAAAGTGCAGGTGTAGCAGGAAGCAGAAAGCATTACCACACAGCTGTACAAAGGTTCACATGAAAGCAGTTAATAGCATTAAATTCAGCTTTACTCAGACAAAAAACACATACAAAACTGCTTGTCTTTCCTGCAAATGCTAATGGGAGCTACTACCTTTGATGTTCTGCTGAGAGGGGCTTTCAGCAGATGCTACCTCCTGCCTAGAATGCTAGCTGTACCCTTCACACCAACTGTGCCATAAACTTGATATCTTGACAGAAAACTAATTCAACGACCCCTCAATCCAAACAGCTAGCACAAATCCTCATTACTTTTTTCACCAACTACAACTAGAGAAAGCACAAGTCATGTGCCCCTCTTGCCTTCCACCTGCAAACTCAAAGCATCTTCCCAGAAGCTGACATTACTAGCTACTAGGTCCTGCATGGCTGGTAGAACTCAGCTGTTTTTCTAGCCTCTGTACTGCGAACGACAACAGGTGGACAAAACTGGAAAAAAAAAAAAACCACAAAAAATTTTAAAGCTGGCTTTTAAAAGCAGATTTCCATGCAGCCTATGCAGCAGATTATGAACAATGGTTACTAAGAGTGTGTGCTAAGAACGTTGTGCGCATTTCTGACTTCCCTAAAGTCACACATTTTTCCCACCTACTTCTGCAAACTCGAACTTTTGCTGAAAGACAAAACCTCTCCTCGTAGCCTTTGTATGCACTACCTGCCAGAGACAATGGAAGTCTTCCAGCTCTTTGACAGGGTCCCAGCCCTGGGGGAAAGCAGCTCTTCCTTGCTTATACCTGCTGCTAGTACTTCCCTCCCAAACAGAACTGGCGTAAACCCTCTCCTCTCCAGTTGCAAGCTTCAATCACAGGATTTAAATCACTGCACTCTAATCACTAAGCTTTCTCCATGTGGGGCATCGCAGCGCTCCCTGCAGTACCTCAATACCGCCCACCTGTTCCCTGGCACTTGAAGACTGTGACATCCTTTAGACGCCTCCTCCTCCCTCCAGGGAGCTGAGGGTAGTGCCTGAGGGGCAGGGAAGAGGTCACACTGAACTGCGCCAGTGCACTCACATGGCTGCTGTGTCACAAGCCAATCCTTTCTCTGGAGTGCAGTTCACTTTCCTGTGTTGGAGGAACACTGTTACACCTTTGTTCAGACTCGCCTCCCCCGGCATGCTGCTGCAGCACGCTGAAGGGCATGATTGCTCATTCCCTCCAGTAAGTATTTTGTTCCGTATGGCTAATGATAAGGGCTTAGCCTGCCTGATTTACTTAGGGCACATATCAAATATTATCTCTCTCCCTGTTCTCCTGTAGAAAAGCACAGACTTGATGATGTAAGTTAAATAAAAGGATAACTCAGTTCAGCTGCTGGATATAACCAAGTTTTCTTGTAGCTCCTTTGATAAAAGTGAGTCATTGGCATCAAATTTTTAACTACAGAGCTAGAGACTTCTGATACAAAATTAAAGGGAGGGAAGAAGAGAAGGTAGAGGATGAGCTGAGCATCCAAAACTTCACATAAGCTGTGCAACTGTAGAGGAAAGTAGGGAAAAGTATAGGAAAAAAAAAACCAATGAAAACTTATTTCAACAGTTTTCTAGTGAAGCTGAGTTTTCCAATAAAGTCACAATAGCTGAGGAAGCAAAGGAAGAGACTTCAATAGGGAGAACAGTCAAATGTCACAAATTTCTTACATATTGTGCTCTGGTGGAATCTTGAGCAGGCAGGCATGTTAGAGCCCACAGGGCCCTCTAAGCTCAGCATTCTGATACTCATCCAATATCCTCCAAGGAGGAAACGTGAGAAACCTGGGGAACTTGAGAAAACTATTAACACATCCTCAAAACTCTGGGGGCCAAATTTGCTCTTACTGTTGTCACAGAAATCCAGAAAGAACTCACTCACAGTGCAGTCAGAGGAAGAATTGTAGCAGGATGCAGTTCCTAACCTCTTGTGTTGAGTGCTGGGTTTTGCACAAACTTTGTACTGTGTGGTATAAGCCCCATGAATATCACATTCATCACATTCCTGGATGGACTTGAGTTCATTCAAATTATAGTACTGAGTCACTTGTTTTAAAAAGGTTTATTTAAACAAAGTAGGTACATTTCACAGAAATGGTTATAAAATGCATAGCATATTATAAACAATACTGTTACTTCACAGATAGTAGTTATTATCCTAAATATTGCTTTTTAAAAACTAATGAGCCTGCATGGTGAATCAGAAAGCTAAAAATCCCCATCTTAGGCACTCTGGGAAAAAAACAGTATGTGATATAATAAAGCAGGTGTCCACTTTTTCATTCTCTCTACTGATTGTATTGCTGCACAATTAATTTGCCAGTTCACATTATGTGGAAATATCCAGTCCCTGGAGTCACATACCAAGACTGGATTTCCATTTACTGGACTACAAATTGCACTTGCTCAGCCAACCAAAACCCCATGCAGCTAGAAGTAAAGCTGACTGAGGATCTTCACACTGATTAAGGACAGAGACCATCTGAGTGGACAGAAAATGAGCAGTTCTTCTAAGTTGTGCAGGTGTGTCACACCCATATTGCTATTCATAAGAAACTTGATTGTAAATTGGCAAGTCCATACAGATTTCAGGCTTGACTTTAATGGAATCTGAATGCCCAGTAGAAACAGATCTGACCCTCAGAGAAGACACAGTGTCACAGAAAGTGGAATTGAGCCTTTTTATAGCACTGGAGAACTGAGTAGACCTCAAATGTTCATGACTTTGCATACCCAAACACAGAGGTGTCTGTTCTCTGATCTTTGGGATGTCAGGGTGCCAAGAAGTAAGTAAAAATTAAGAGCACAGCACCAGTCCATAATCATAGCTAAAACAGAAACCTGTTCATTCACACAACACTTCGGTACATGAATCATGACTGACATTCTTCACATGTACATTTGTACGACAATAGGCATAAAATAAATGTTGAGGTAAAAGGATATGCACCAGGTTTGCACTGGTATAAGCAACTCTAAAATCAAGCAAGCTATAAAATCCATTAATTCACACAATAGAGAAAGAAAAATCCCCACATTTTTAAAACATAGATACATATAGATCAAACCATATACATTTTCAAAATACATAGATACATTCTGAAGAATCAACTGATGTCTCTGCATGATGACATGAGCTTTACAGTAGCTTAAGCTTGGCTTGGACTGAAAATAAAGAAGCTTGAACTCTGGCCAGCAGAGCTCCTTTGGAACGGTTTGTCAAGACAGAAGAATGAGGTCTGAAGCAGTCCAAGAACACTGATGTTTCATTCACCATCTTCAAGTAGTTTTTGTAAGTTGTTCTGTATCTTAGAAAAAGAGAGGGAAAGAGTTGGGAGACAAGAAGTGCTACACTGCATTTTGAATAAAAAATAAAATCAAAACATATTCTTCATTATATTTTGTGGATGTTAATTATGTCACATCTTTTCATACTAATGGTATTCCTGTTAAATGCTTCTCTTATAATAAACACAATATAAGTGCATCAAATGGAACACCTAGACAATCAACTAGCAGGACATCTAAGTTTCATATTATGAATATCCCCTGAAATTTTCTCCTATAGATTGTCTCCTCCATTAGTTTTAAGAAAAGAAGACAAAAATAAAAAGCAGAGCTAAAAGGAACGGGAGAAGAAACAGAATTATTTTCACGTTGATCAAAATCCAAGCCAATCAAAAGCCTCAAACTTCCAAGTCACAGCTCTATGGCTAAATCGATAATTCAAATAGTTTTGTAAGAGCTCCAGCCATGATGTTTGCACAGCCAAATATAGTCTTCTAATCATTAGCAGACATGTCCCATTTACCAGATTTAGTGAACTGATTGTGGGTTATCTTCCTTTAGTTGCACTGAAAGAAATGTCAGCCAGTTGTATCCTTGAGAGTAATTTGAACAGACCTATTTTTACTCAGCCTATTTATTCACTTTTCATCTCCTTGTCCTTAAAAGCAGAGAGGAGAGAATAGAATGGGTCACATCCCCAGACACATGTGTTCTCAATATCTCAGTATCTTAATAACTTGCCAGCACTGGTTATAGATTTAGTCACAGCTACTTTCACTCCTTAATTTGAGGAGCCATTGTACTTCCTGTGGAAGGATACTACTTTTTAGTCCTATCTCATGATTTCTATTCCAGATGCAAACCCTTCTCAAGAAGGGCATTTTGAGGAAAGGAAGACAGTAAGAAGCTAATTTTATGAGAGTTGCTTAACACGCAAACAGGAATTTCCTTTTAGCTTGGGAAAGTAAGTTTAAGGGAACGAGTAATACTAGGCCACATTTTCCCTCCCACAATTTAATGCTTTATCCTTTGATAAACATGGTGAATTTTAACAAGCTGCTAAATACAATTAAAAGCCAGATTAGCAGAATTTTGCTAAACAGTGGACGTTCCTTGGCTCCAGGTATGAAGGAGAACTTGTAAAAATCACAAGGTCACACTGAAAAAGTAATTGCAACATGTTTGTGCACTAACCATTTTTTAACTGCAGAGTAATTTCTAGTTTTTAATCTGGAAAATCTCTATGCTCCAGTTTACAGTTCTGTGGTCACAGGGAAAGTAAGAGGAGACATGACAAACTATACTAGAACATGTATGCTACCTTTGGTGCTGCAGCCAGTTCCCAGAACTTTTCACTAAGGCATATAAAATGGTTAAGCAACAGCAGTAACTTTGCTCAGAGAACAAAAAGCTATTAGATTTCTAACCACTGCTCATCTAGATTAGAACAGGATGTGGCAATCTGCAGCTACAGGCAATTCCTATTTAGCTTGTATGCAGAGAACTTAATTGCTTTGAATATTTGGCAGATAAAGGTAAGTCTTTAAGGCTCCAGTCCTGTAGACACTACACAAAGAAAACTAGACACTAAACAAAAAAAAAAGCATACCACTTAAGATTCTAATTCAGGACAGAAGGTCACTCCTCTGGGAACAGCTGAATGATCTAACTATCCAGCTGTCTATTACTGTCTCCAAGCAGAGACTGTACAAGGGAGTGGGACAGTCAGTGCCTAGCCTTGCTGCAAAGGGTTGGCTGGCTGGCTTCCCACTGAAATGAGGTCTCCTATGAACCATCTTGCCAGCCTGTCCCAGACAGCCAGAAAACAGTAACCTCTTAAATGACCTAATTTGGCTGAAGATTCTATCTGGTAACCATCTGGTAAGCATTTTCCCCTCGTATTCACAGTTATTATCCAGAAAATATAGAGGGGTTAAGCCAGCATTACTCTAGATTTCCATAGCCAAAAGGGTGAAGCTGTGGGGAAGAAACCCCTTTTTGGCAGTATTTCTAAAACCTATGCCACACATATAAACAGTGATATTTTATAGTCTTAGCTTCATGCTTGAAGGAAAAAAAAAAAGGTGTTGAAAGACTGTGGCACAGACTCAGTTTTAGAAACAGAGGCAAAAAAAATCCCATGTGACTTAAGCACATAGGAATTCAAGTAACTTTTGGTTTTGTTCCACCGCTGCTTTTGTCATGCTCGGCCTACATGTACCCAACACACAGCATTTCACCCATCTGTATTTGTGGGTCCATTTGTCAAGGTTTGGGGGCAGGTGGGGCGAAGTCTGCAGGGGCAGCAGCAGTGGACCAGGACCAGGGCTGCCCTGTGCTGGACACAGCCATTCCAGCAGTATCCAGTGGATCCACAAAGGGCACAGCTGAGCCCCAGACACGAGAGCAGTGGAGCCTCTGGCAAAGTGTTTTAGAATAGGGAAAAACACCAAATAAGGAAATAAGGTCTGCACACCCACTCGTTTCACATAAGTTTCCAATTTAAGTCACCAAATTAAGTCACCAAGTACATTTAGCTTTCGAATTAGAGAATGGTAAAAGCAAAGGTGAGGTATAGGGAATTGCACAGCTGGTGCAGCAGCATTTGTGTTACTGAAGTAAAACAAGCAGATTCTAGTAACTTTGTGTGAAGAAGCTGACTACATATGTAAGCAAGCACCATTTTCTTAAGCAAAAACTCTAACAAAAGCCCAAAACAGAAAAATTCATCAAATACCAATAAAGGTTAAGTTCAAAATCCTTAGCCCTGATGGATTAAAAAAAACAAAACAAAACAAAACAAAACAAAACAAAACAAAACAAGAGTTGAGATCACTACATAATACAATAATCACCCCTGAAGTGTCTGCCCCAGGGACACTTTTCCTGATTAAAAGCATCAGCTCAAAACAAAGCTTTTACACATACCAATGTTTATACTAGGGTTAATTTACAGTCCAAAAACTAGTCCTCTGTCTAGGAAAATATACCACCTTTTGGTAATGAATCTGGGGTAACTCAACAGTTTTCAAGATAAAAGATTATAGAAACACAGTAAGAACCTGATTGGTCTATCAGCATTTGCATTATATCATATGATGTTACCTTTTCCAATTTTCTAAGATTAGCAGTTAACTCATCACAAAGAGCATCAGCATTAATTTGCAGGTGAGATCCCACATCTTGGTGCACTTGATGTCTGTCAAATACAATGAAAAAGTAAGTGTGACAGACTCAAAAAGAGAGGAAAGCAGAACTAGACACATATGTAGATGGCAACAGAATGCAAAACTGTAAACTGTACTTGTTTACAGAAAAAGAAGTGCTAAGTCACTTCTTAACTACATTTTTTTACGTGATCTCATTCTCCAGAAGTTTGGATGGAACACTTTATAGCTATTTCCCCTGAAATAGCTATTATTATAGCTATTATTATAGCTATTTTCCTCTGAAAAGTTCTTTTCCACATCCTATGACTTGGGGGAAATCAGAAAGCTCAAGCCCTTGACACTGCAGAAGGGCACATTAGATTTTCCTTCTTGTATCTTGTACTGTTTGGAATCAGAGCAACAGAAACAAGACTTTTCTGTGTTAGTGTTTCTGAAGAGGGACACAGTATACTGCTGATAAAAGTATGCCAGAAGCGAGAAAAATGCTTTTGACATTGTCTACTAAGTGAGGCAGGTTTACTCCACGTCTTGCATTATAAAATGGTAAAATATAAATGCAAGGCTGCATTGATAGAGCACTATCCCTTTTTTTATCAAGAACCTGACTCTGTCCTCTGACACATGCATAAAAGCCCTACTGCTTTCCATAGATGACAGCTGAGACCAGTTGGATCATAAACAGTATAGCCATTGTTTGATATGACCACAAGTGCAATGTCAGAGTGACCTGTTTTGTCATGGATGGGTAATCAAAAAAAGCTGAATTTAAAAGCACATTTATGTAAGAGCTTGCTAAATTTGAACCACTTTGCAAACAGCTCCACCATGCCCGAGTCAGCTCTGTCCTGAATTTTATTTTTCCCCCTCTCTTTTTCATGTAATGCTTCTCTAGCTGTCAGCATTTCCACTCATGTTGCATGTGGCTGCAGGTTTTGCAATGAGTTTACAAATGACTTTTGAAGCCGTATTTTTCAGAGCAGCTCAGGGAAAAAATCTGTTATAAGAAGGGGAGAAGAGTTAATGCAGAATTGAATGCTCAATAAACTGATTAGTATTCTCAGCAATATCCACTTTAACTTCCTTCTGTCCTAAGGCAAGAGCAGAGAGCCAATACAACTTATAGAGGTAAACTACTGAGGAAAATACACATACCTCTGGACTGTCTCTCCATTTAATGTTTGCATATTTTCTATCTATGCAACATGGAGACAAAAAAAATTCCAAAGAAATAAAGAAACTAACTGCAGGGGCAGATGACAGCCATGACTCTAGCTACAGAAAGGAATTATGTATGTAACTATGGTCCCTTTCCCTATTTCCTCTTCAAATACACAGACACCTGTCCCTTGGTGTGTTTGGATTTTGTTTTGGTTTGGTTCTGTGGTGTGGAGTTTTTTATTCCAGAAAGACAGGATATCTGTTTCTAAGTGGTATATAGACAACACAAAGCTTTATACAAGCAAGACAGATGCATTAGCTCAAAGAGCATGAAGTATGTTTCTAACACACTAATCAAATTACACTAAGACTGAAGACAAAAGTTACACCTTTTTCATGGAATCATTGCTCTGGAAAAAGATTTTATATCCCCAATATTTTTCCAGAGTTTGTCTTACTCCTTAATATGTGAATCAAAAGCTGTCATGGACATAAGGCGTTCCTCCAGGACACTGATTTTATATCTCATGTAGAAGGTAGAAAGTATTAAAACACAAACACTGTAAGAGAGAAAAATAAAGCATATCAGCTAAGGACACTTTAGTAGCACCTGATAAATTTATTGTTAAAAGCCATTTAAATTGTTACTTGTACATGTTCAGTAATAAAGGTATTGTTCTTAGAAACATTTCAGGAATACCACCAATGGCATTCAGACAGTTATGAAAATCTCAGACCTGAGTATGTGTTTGCTGAGTGACATGCAAAAGGAACCTCTGCAAGTACTTAAACACTTCTAACATTTTCTGAATCAAAAGACCCTTTGCTTTTGAAAGTAAATGGCCAGTTAAGTATAAGCCTGTCCCAGCAGGCTTATATAGATATATGCATATACATATATATATATGCCTGTCTATATACATTTCTGGAAAGTGTAAAGGCAACAATTCCCAATAATTTCCTTTTTTTCAAATAAAGCTTACATTATATCAATCATGTTTACATTATATCAATTGTGTAAACATAAGAAAGCCTTAACCCTAAAATAACAATATTGTTATCGCTAACTTACAGAATTGCATAAAATACAAGTATATGGTTCAGAGATAAGAGGTTCTGGGACTTCACTTTGTGGAGGAACCTGAAGGCTTCAGAATGGCCTGCAAGGGAAAGAACCAAGTCTTACTTTGAGCAGAGCAGAATATAAGCAATGTTTTGAAGAACGCAACAGATAATGCAAACAGAGGGAGAAAAAAAGAAAGATCTTCCATATTATGTAAACTGACATAATTATGCAAACTTATTCCAGCTGAGGATCTGTCCTTGATTGCTTACCATTTCGAGGACTGTTTCGGGCTTTTCCATCAGGCCCACGTTTACTATGTGCATCTGAACGAACAGACTTGGTCTCAGGCTTGGAAACTTTCAAGTGGGTCTCTGTTTCAACAACGTGATAATCTGTTAGAAGAAAGATTTTTAATAGAGGTGAAATATGAAGGCAAAGGAAATTGTTGATAGCTTATGTTGGTCAAGAATAGAAGGAGAAGACAATTTCAAGAGCTGAATTCCTGTATTTTTGGATGAAAAAGCAGCAGTTGGTTTAGTATCCTTGAAACAGTTTACATAGTAATTCCACATCAACAAAAAATAAAAGGAAGCACCTGGATTGAAAGAAGATTACGTATGTTGCATTCATAGTCCTGATTTTTTAAAAGGTGGCAACCCATGAAAATGTTGAAAGCTACTACTGAATATCCAGGCAGAAGGTTACAGTCACAAAAGTAATCTTTGAAAAGGCCTGAATTTGCTAGAGTAACGATTCCAAATTACTTTAATAGCAACATCAAATGGGAATAGTGCATTGTTACTTCAAAAAGGACATTACAATTCCCTTTCCTGACTGTCTTTAAAAATGCCGGTGGTATCTTGAAAGAAAGGGGACAGAAAAATCTGGTCACACTCAGTTTTATGCTGTACTTGCTTACCCTGGACTTGCTCTAATGATGTACAAGAAACAGTCATGAGTACACATGCACTACCTTTCACCCCTGCTTTAAATTCCTTTTCCTAGGATGGTTCTTTGCCTGGATATTGGTTTTCATTTGTGGAAAAAGAAAATGGAAGGGTTTGCAGTAGTTACTAGCCATCAGGAAGTAAGATAACAAGTTAAAACATTATTCAGAAGCACTTCGGTGGCATGTGATGACACTACAATTTAAGGAACATCACCAGACAATTAAAGACAGATGCACAGTAAATATCAAATACCAATGAAAGCAAGTAACTCCAAATCATCCTGCTGAGCAAAAGACACAGAGCAAAAAGGAGAGTTAATAAAAAATAGCATGACAGAAAACTGCTATAAAAAATGACAGTATCTTTCAACAGTTTCTTATACAAATTATAGTCAAGATGGAACCCAGAGAACTAACAGCATAACAACACATTAATATCTTAATATATAGTAATTATATAAGAGAATATTCTAGGTTTTCATAATAGCATTTAGCATGAGCTACACAAAACAAGTATTGCTACACTCATGAGGTTATGAAGTATGAGTTATGAAGTGAGTTTCAATCAGAATGGCTTCAGTTAGGTGAAGAACTCGAGACAAGAGATTTCAAACAATGTGGTAAAGAAAGAACAACCTTGGGCAATACCTTCAAGTATCTTAATAGCAGCAAAGAATAAAATGAGTGTTTAAAAAACCCCATGAAAACACATGTCAAAAATAACCTTGATGACCAAAAGCCACCACAGTACAAACTGTTACTTGTATAGATCAGAAGTTATACTGTGACATGAACTACTATAGAATGAGTTTTGATTGTTTGTTTTTCTTTTGTGTTTTACAGCATGAATAGCTCCTACATTTTATCTCTATTTTATCTCTGCTTGCATGGCTAAGCAACTGGGACCAGTAGCAACAATTTAGATCTGCTGATGATCAAGTCATTGCCTGAGTCTGGATGGCAGAAGGCTATAGTAACAGAAATGTAGGTACTGGGGCCTTGAGGAAGACCTCAAAATCCAAATAATTCTCCAGGATTATGGAGAATCTAGATTCCACATCAGAAGGGGATACAGAAGCAAAACTGAGAGCTAATTCATTCTCTATCTCTTCAGGCTCCATGATCCCACTCACCTTGGAAGCATTCCATCTCTGGTGTCTGTGAGCCTGTGCTGCTGGACTCTTCCATCTCTTGTCTTCGCTGCTGCACTATTCCATCAAGATCAGAATAATCTTCATTGAAATCCTGATGGGGAGTACGAATCACAAAAAGGCTCAGCCCTGTTCTAAATCTAAATCTAATTTCCTCTAGAATCTCAACCAAAGATCAAAGTTTTAGAACTGTTTAACCAGGAACAATCTCTGATATCAAGATGTTGAAATTAAAACATAAGCTCCATAGTATCACCAAAAGCCAAGCTTTATCTCCTGCCTCATCTAAAAGAAAGACTGTTAAGTTGGCCAAGTTGTGAAGTCCACGACAAGCACATGTGATGACTCAGACTCTGGTCATCACATGTGGCTTTACAGCTTTTTCAGATGAGTGAACTGTTCTACAGAGGAAGGCTTGCTGCTAGAAATCCTTCAAAAACTGCTCATGGCAGACTTTACACCAGTAAAGTGAAATCTATCTGCTAAACAGAGATATGAAGAATGTAAAGACCTCGAATGAATCCAAAGCACACGCATATATATAAACTGCACATCACCAGATAATTATGCTAATTATTCCAACTGTTTTCTAGCATTAAAGACTCATGGAAATTTTAGAAACAGATGTCATGATTTCCTTCAGATTCCTTTCTTCAGGCATTATAAATAGTACTTGCAATGAAAGATACCGTACAACAAAAGAACGAACTTCTAAGCCATTTACCAGGGGCAGAGTTCTAGGGCGATCAGCCCTGAAGCTGCTTTCTGCAGAAGAGGGATTTGGACTGTTGCCCATGCTTGTATCCTGAAAAAAAGCAGCACTGTTAACAAGGAACACAGGCAGAAAGTACCTCATTTTTCACAGCAAGATAGCAGTAATAAGGAACACAAAGCTACATACCATCTTCACTACCACTAGTACTTACGTCAAGATGTCTACAGATAGATTTTAATAGCTTGTAGGTGGTATCTCTGGAGAGTAGAGAGACAAACATGTACTGCAAAAGAAAAGATCCATGACTGTTTGCAAAAGATACACAGTCTTCCTTTTATCTAAATAAAACTTGACAGGTGATTTTCCTGATCAAGTAACAATTTTCAAAAACTTTAGTATGGCAGGAAAAACCTGCAGTCCTTCTAAGCCTACGACTTGAGGTTTATCACATGAACACAGAACAGCCACATAGAAGTTACCATGTTCTGCTGCCAGAACAAGAGCACAATCCAGATCTGTTCTTCCTCTTAAAAGCACTTTTCATTCTATGTTTTACCTACCCCTCAAAAAAACCTCCAAACAAACAAAACCCCAAACTTGCTTTTATATATT
>VWYP01017819.1:0-10696 GCA_013400435.1 Pycnonotus jocosus | reverse complement strand
AAAGATAACATCACCTCCTGCACCCTGCAAGGCCCAGAAAAGTATCAGAAGAAACCCCAAAAAGGCAGCATTTGTGAACCACCGGGTTTTGGGGAGAGAGAGATTTGGCAAGTGGTTCACCTAGTGTCGATCGCCTGACTCAGCACTGTTTTGGCTTATGGCTTTTACAATTTTATTTTGATTATGAAATAAATTCCTCTTAATTATTAAATTGACTGATTCATTTATAACAGTTAAGAGCTGTTATTTCCTATTCCCATAACCCTGCCTGAAAAAAGCCCTTTTAATTACTTTTTTCCCCCCTAAATTATAATAATCTGGAGAGAGGGGATCTGAATTGTCCAGATACCTATCTTTTAAACCAAGACAGTCAGTTAGAAAAATATGCAGTTGTAACTGGACAAACCTGGTTTAGAAGTAACAAAGAGAACAAAAAAAAAGAGCCTTTAATGTATGTGGAATAAACCACATACAGTAAATTCAGCCATAAAATGTAGCTGCAGGCCAGTGGGAAAAGAAAAGGTGTAATGTAATTGCATCTTAGGTAACACAGACAAATTATCTCAAGTAGATCCTAGAGCATCAATGTGATAATTTTTCAAGAACATCAGAAACTGAAGATTTGCAGTTTTAAGTCTGCACACTGAAGATTCTGACTTGTTTAATGCATTCTTTGTTTATGTCTTCAGCATGCATGATGGACAAAGGGGGTCTCAGTGCCCTAAGCTGGAGAACTACAACTGTGAGAATGGTCAACTCCCTGTCGACCCTGAATCTGTGTGACATCTGCTGCTCCAGCTGGATCCCTACAAATCTGTGGGGCTGATGGGATTTATTTGAGAGCCTTCAAAGAGCTGGCTTAAGAGGTCACAAGACCTCTCTTGATTTATGAGCATCTTGGGAATCTGGAGAGATCCTGGTTGACTGTAAACATTATCCCAGTTTTCAAAAAGGGCACAAAGGAGGACCCTGGAAACTACAGGCCTGTCAGTCTCATTTCAGTGCCTGGTAAAATCATGGAAAAGTTTATTCTGGGAGGTTTTGAAAGGACAATTCATGTTCAGCCACAGCTGACATGGCTTCATGAGGGGGAAGTCCTGCTTGTGGAACGTCTTTTCCTTCTACAACAGGGTATCCCACCTAGTTGATCAAGGAAAGCCAATTGATAGAACCTTTTTGGATTTTAGCAGNCTGGGCAATCAGCAACCACATGGAGTTTAACAAGGGAAAGTGCCAGATTCTGCACCTGGGCCAGGACAACCCTGGATGTGCAGACAGACTGGGGAAGGAGGTGCTGGGGAAAGGGACCTGGGGCTCCTGGTCATGGTGAGTTGAACACGAGCCAGCAGTGCCCTGGCAGCCAGGAGGGCCAAACCTGTCCTGTGTGCATCAGGCCCAGCATCACCAGCTGGGCAAGGGAGGGGATTGTCCCACTCTGCTCTGCACTGGGGCAGCCTCACCTTGAGTGGGGGCAATTTTGGGTGCCACAACATAAAAAAGACATGAAACCATTAGCAAGCATCCAAATGATGGCCAGGAGGATGGTAAAGTGTCAGAAGGAGAAGCCATGTGAGGAGTGGCTGAGGCTGAGACCTCACTGTAGTTACAACTCTCTCATGAGGGGAAGAGGAGGGTCAGACACTGAACTCTTCCCTGTGGTGACCACTGACAGGACCTAAGGGAATTGCCTGAAGTTGTGTCAGGGGAGGTTTAGGTTGTATATCAGAAAAATGTGTTTTCACCCAGAGGGTGGTTGGGCACTGGAACAGGCTCCCCAGGGCAGTGGTCACAGCTCCAAGCCTGACAGAGTTCAAGAAGTGTTTGGACAATGCCCTGACGCCCACGGTGTGACTCTTGGGGTGTCCTGTACAGGGCCAGCAGTTGGACTTGATGACCCTGGTGGGTTCCATCTAAGTCATCGTATTCTGTTCTATGATTGTGTGACTTTAAGACATAGAAGAGCAATGGAAGGGTGAGCATAAACATAAAGGGACAAAAATAAGTGTATTGTAATTGTATTATTAATATTACTATTGACACTTTTAACCATATCGCAGTTTTAACAGCCTTGTTACTCTTTATTTTTCTCTATCAGATTTGGATTAGAAATAACATGCTCTGCATATGTCAATTAACAATAAAATCTTGGCTTTACTTGTGTGTAAGGTATACTTTCTTTTTGCCCATAAACAAGACCTTGAGCATAACACAATGGAGGAGAGAGGAGTATGAGGGCCTCTTCAAACTCAGCTCCTAGCAGGGGGCCAAAAGGCACTCTGTAACATTTCTCCTGTTCTTTCTGAGGTAGCTGACACATTTTGCCTGCTGTGAGCTGCTTTAATGGGAAGTTAGACTGTTATGTTGTGTGTCATTATGTTCACACCCACAGAGTTGAGGTCTGTCTCAGCAGTGAGATTTCTTTGCCCCTCCCTGTTACCATTTCCCTTGAAATGGGATGGTGGTTTTCTTCTTAGCTGGGAAGCTAGGCAGGTGATACCTCTCTCTCTATGGGCTGCAGGGTAATGATGGCTTTGTGTAGGCCCCTTACTTGACCCTGTTTAGCAGATAATCAAGAATGATTATAAACAGAGATGATAATATGTCTTGGTGATGCCCAGCAGATTTTGACATCAGTTGCTTGGATTATCCACCACAGACCCTCCTGTCCAACCCGTGAGGCAACACGACCTATCTGTGACTTACTCTTTCTTGCACACCAGTCAGAAAGCTTCTGTCTGATCTCTCGTTTAGCAAGTAGTGGGCACAACAAAATCTATGTTAAATTCTCCAAATGCACCCAAGGCTTTCTTTTATCATCCAGGTGCTCTTGTCTAGCAGAAGGTTCGGTGGGAGTGCCTCCAGGAGCAGGAGAGCTTTGCTCCCAGACCATTACTCATGACCCCACCTTGCACAGTGCCAGTGTAGTAGAAATCTGTGTGGCTTGTGTGGGAAGGAACCAAGGAACATTGGACAGTGGCACAGACTTACAGAGACATGCGGCAGAGAGCATCAAACAAGGAAATGCAGAGAAGTAGGCACGCTCCATACAGCAGAAATGGTAGCAGGATTCCTCAAATGTTTCAAACTCCATTTGCCAGTTACAACAGGTTACAGACCCTACTGTGGTTCAAGATATTTTCCAACAGCCAAGTCATAACTTTACTCCCTAGCAAAGTTCCTGTTGATTTTAGAAGTGTAGCATCTAATCTGTATATTTAGGCCTGAGTCAACAGAAATGAAGTGCCTGATGTCTGTATTACTCCCCAGCGTTAGTCACCCAGTCCCTGGCCCTTCACACAGGTGAATGTTCTTGCTCTGTCTTGTGGGTATCCATTACAGACACTGATGTTGATGAGGTTCCTGCCACAGCACAAACCACTAGCAGCTACCAGGACAAAATTATTCTAGGATACTGCCACAAGTCAGCATTTCAGTGTTTGAAAACTACTTTCTCTGTCTGAACATTTATCCTTCTTAAAACCAAATTAGTCATATCGTCTCAAATGGATTAATGCTAGTGAAAAATTTAGTTCAGACATGTGAACAAGAAACCAGACTACAACTACGGCCATGTTTCTGATATACCATTCCTGCATTTGAGGCCAGATAATGCTAACAAGAATTTGCTAACACTATCTACCCAGAAATTGCATAATCTGGCATGTTTGTTATCTGCAGGGGGAAGTCACTATCTTCTGATGGATGAAACCTCACAAGTTTCTGTGCAAACAGTCATACCACCCGGATGCCACCAAAGATGGCTGTTTCAGTGATGCCAAGAAGAAAAAAAACCCAACAAATTAAAACGCCCACCCAAAACAAACAAACAAAAAAAAACCAGCTCACAAAAAGTAAGAAAACATTTCTTAGAATAGAATATTACAAGACAAATGTTAATTCTAATTATACTATAAATATTACGTAAGCTCTAGGAGTGGCTTATTCAGCCCACCACCAGTTGTCTCTGCCAAGGACAGAGGCTGTAGTGCTGTGGAGCAGTACATGACATGCAGCTTCCTGGAGTATAAGAGGCTCCTTCAAGCAGAAACTCCAATGTGGGAGTCCAGCTTTTCTGCTGACATGGCTCCCTGCCTGCACTGACCTGGCACATCCCTGTCCTGCCATCACCAAAAAGGCATTCAGCGTCAAGAAAGAAAGTGGCTTTGGCTGCTTTCAGCAGTGCTTTGGCACAAACGTCAAGTAAATACTCTAACTGAACTGTCACATCAGTCCTTCATTGCCTATAAGAAACCAGACCTCATCTAAAGAAAAGCTCTGGACTTTTGGGAAATTTGGAGCTCCAAACTTATATTGGAGTATTTGTCATTACATGGCACAAAACTGTGCTTGTTTCTTAGAGACAAAGAGTGAAGTAGGAGGAAGAGGACTCAGAGGCTTGCCCCCAAACAGTGGGTCTTTCTGAGAGGTTTGATGCCTGACCTCTTCTCCTAAAGACATTGTCGCAAATGTTATTCAAATCACAACAAACCTTGAGGTCTTTGCTGCCTTTTACCCCAAAGTGGTGAAAAAGCATTCCTTGTTTGTGAAAAAAAGATTCATTTTAGCCTCTGAAGAACCCACAGAAAAAAGAAGTGAAGGCTGAGCTAAAGGCAGTATATTAAGATGTCTCCCGCTTGAAAATATTAGATCTGTCATGGGAGTTAGAATGGGAGTAGAGTCTCTGGTGAGGTACTAAGGACTGTGATGGCCAGGACTGCATTGCTGTACATAAAAAAGGGTTTGCCAGCAGATCTGACAGGTTTGTGGAGGGCAGGTATGCTATCTTCATCATTTCTGTGTACAGTTCGTTAAGCAGTTTTGATTATCTGCAAAGCCCATCTCCATTCCTCACAGTCCCAGTCAGTGGTTTTTTAAATAACAGACTTCAAATAATGAAGCAAGACTGCAAAAGTCATTAAGTGGAAGTTCTCTCTCCCTTCCCCATGCACGTCCAATTCTTTACCATGTCATATCATTTGACCATAGTCAAATCTAATGCAGCCAGATAAAACAGATTTTAGATAAACACATTCAGGGAGTTAAATCCTGCACTTTCAAGTCCAAGTATTCCCTGGTGGATCTTGCACTTTGAATAAAATACAAAACATTTCTAGTCATGAAATCCAGGTCAGTGTTGTTTTTTAGTCTATCACCAACATTTCAGTTTACACCTGCTACCCAAACTGAAGCATGTGGAAAGAAAAAGAAGCACAAAAAGCAACACACTTCTTCCTTAGGTAGCGTAACATTTTCTCTCAAGTTTTTGGATTTTTGCTTGGCACATCCCTGGTCATCAGCCTGAGAAGTCTTCTGTAGGTTGAATGGATACAGCATCAGTCCTCTGCCTTAATGTTTGACTGAAGCCAGGGAACACACTGGAGCAACCCTTGGATAGTATGAGGCTTCTTTTGCAAGTTTACAAAGCACTTAATTCATTGACTGTCTAGCCTAGGGACTTTCCTAGAAAAGTTTCCTGGAAAGGGACAATGTGTTAACGGTTCCTGACATGGGAATTGTGAAATGTCACAGCTCGGATCCAAACCCACTGAACTCCTTCTGCTCATGCCAAGAATTCAGCCCTTCATTGTTGCAAGGGAGGGGAAGGGGGTCCTCTTGAAACATTCTGCTTTAGTCTTGCCCAAATCTTGTAGAGACTGCTCTGAAAAGGGGTTCTTCAACTGATGAGGAAGCTGAAAGGATCACTGCACTGAGCTCAGGGGTTTGGTGAGCTGTTCTGTAGCTGTCCTGTAGAATATTCAACAAGTTTCTCATTGAGTGGCTGGTGTGGACAGCTAGCTAGTTCTATCTGTCTACACACAGACAGATATTTAAATAGATCTTTGTCATCTGCACCATCTATTGTGTAGAGTTTTTGAAGGGTGCCCATGGTTTTTTGGAAGGCAGAACTTTGCCCCACATGAATACCAAGGTTATTTCAAACACAATGATACTTACCGTAACTGTGGACTGTTGGAGAGCAGCCCACAGTTTCCTGTTGCAAGGAAAGCAGCAAGCAGTCCAGAAGAGTGTGTGGTGGTGTGGGATGGGAAGTGGCAGCCAACAAAGAGTCTGCTGACACAAGGTTCGTGCTCCTGCTTAAGCAGACATGCTCTGAAAGAAATTTAATCTTACAAGTATGCATTGAAATGGTAACAGAAATAAAGGATATTTTCCATTCTTCAAGGATATTTATTATTCTCTTCAAAAGGATTAATTGAAGTTAGCTAACTTCAGCAACTTGGAAACCATTAAAATGTAAAGAATTCAAAATTTATAGATTTGACAAGGAAGTAGCAATTAAAATGTATAAAAGCAATAGAACCCAGTTAAAGAGTCTTGCTTTTCTTCCATTACATATAGAAGTCCAGCACTTGCCTGAGTTTTATGAATCAACTGGCATATCACTATTATGCACAAAGACTTCAGTTCCTTGATGAAGTTTGGCATAACATGGGTGATGTTTTTAAATTCTTCCTGCTCTGCTGTTGAAAATAAAGGTGTGTGCTGTAGCAGAGTGCCCTACCAAGCAAGCCACAAGCTGTGATGCACACTCCTGCATCTTGTGTCTCTGAAGTTCATCTCTACTTAGTTGTGGACTTCTGAGGCCATGTGAAGAAAAGTTTTTTTCATCTTTCTAGGATCACTTTCTGCCACCAGAAAGTCAGGAATACAGCAAATTTGAAAATATTGTCAAAGATAAAGATCAAATCTAAGAGAAATTTGAGTCTACATAGGTTAAGAGTTGTTATGGTGCTCGATTTAGTAACAGAAACAAAGGTGGAAGATAGCAGAGAGTGCTGAAGTTCTTGATTTTAAACAAAGAAATGAAAAATATCTCTGGGGTAAGCATCTAAGGAAAAAACTTTTGAATCCAACACTGTACTGTTGGAACTCAAGAATAATTTTGCAGACTAAGATATTTTATTGTTCCCTGCAAGTGCTAAAAGATTTCAGAACAAAAAACAAAAGCTCAAATTTCTTCATTGTGACACTGAGTCTTGTTCCTGAACATACTTTTCTGGAGGGATACTGGTTTACTATTTATCAGCATATCTTCTCCAAAGTAAATGAAGTGTCATCTTGCCCTGTGGTAGGTAAGCTCAAATTGCCACACTGAATATTACAGCTTGGATCCCTTTGAGGGATCTACAAGCTATGGGCTCCAATGGATAGAATCTATAGTTAATTTAATGACTGTTTTCATATTTATTCTTTGTTGCCCATTAACAGTTCCCAGAGAAAAAACCACATAAGACATGGTTTACTACTGCTGGTGACAAAGGCCTTCATTTCGATGAGAGTAAAATCAAGTTTGTTACTTCTTATAGCTCGTGAGTAATTATGGCTCCTGGCAATTCCTAGATCTCATTAGTGTTATTGTTCCCAGTAAATTGTGACTGAATATCTGATTATATTTCAGCAGCATTTCAACAGTAAACAAGTTCATCCCATTTTCTGGAAGTGTTTTTAAAGTTTTTATTTATTTCTAGCTTTAAATTAATTCCAAATCACTCAGAACAAACAGAAAGGGTTCACTTGCCATAATTCGTGCTGTCATCCCTTCTAGCAGAGGGCTTCCACCTCTGCGGGTACCTGGGACAGACTCTGCCCAGCCACTTCCTCCCCTGAGCCTGCATATCCCAGTCCTGCTGTTCTTCTTGCTTGGCTGACTTGCTTGGCTACTGCTTTAAAGCTCATCGATGTTCTTTAACCACAGTCTCTGCAATGTTTATTGCTCAGAGAAAATATTTCTGGTGCTCTGTGAAGTCCTCCTAAGCATTACTTCAGAAGGCCTGACTCTCAGTGTCTATGTCTTCCCAACCCTCCACTGAAATGTGTGTTGTGTGCCTCTGAGAGGCAAAACCACAAGTATTTTATTTTGGTGTTCTGCATTGCACAACGGTTGCTCACACTCTCTCCCAAATCACTTCTTCCATTTCCCTGTGTCAGGATATCCCTAACATCAAGCCATGAACTCTGCTGGGGTTTAATACCAGAAACGAGAGGCGAAAGCTACAGGGTGGTGGCACAGTACTCAGCCCAACACAGGCTTTTGTTGCTCCTCTGCAGCCAAAGCTATATATTGGGCCTTAGGGGCCAGCTGTCAGCCTGTTGCTGTAATATTTCCTACAGAAAATACATGGTGAGCCTGGGAGTAGCAAAAGGTGATAAACTCACTCCAGGAGCCAGCACAAGTCACACCTCCCTTCCCACCACTGCTCAAACACTCTCCTACACTTCGCTTTGTCTCTCAACACACTTCCTTTGTCCTGTCTCTCTCTGCCTTAGGTTGTCTTTTCCTCATTCCCTTCTACACACAAGCTATCTCTGAAGGGAGTGGTGCTATGCCACACTGGCTGCCACAGGCCTCCTGCAATAGACATAGTAGTTATTTGTGAAATCTGGGCTTGAAAGCTGTTGCTTGCTCACTGAAATGTGTTGGGAATCATACACCATTTCATGTTTTCTTCATGATTCCCATAGATATTTGTGGTGATGCACCCTGCACCATTACTTTCAAGACTGCAGTATGATCTGAGAAATACTTGCTAGGCCTTGTCCTTGAAAATACCACCTCAGCTCAGCTTTTCCCGAGCTTATCAGAAACACTGCTCCCAGGAACTCCTAACAAGCTTGTTTTTCTCGTGACCAGCCTTGGAAAATATTTTTCTGGCCTGAATGGCATAACGTTCCCATTCTCACACTTTCAAAGGAAGTGCCGACCCAAATTGTGGCCAGGATGAAACCATTGCTGTGACTAAAGCCTGCTCTCTTGCAACCCTATAAAAAAAAGTCCAAAATGGGCCCTTTGTGCTCTCCTGGACTGCAGCAGGCCTGCAACCAGCCATCTCCCTCTTAGGGGGATACCTGTCAGAGCCAGCAAACCCTCAGGTTTGCTATACCTGGAGGATCACTGAACCATGATGTGCCCTAGGACAATAACCTCACTCCTCAAGGCCTAACCCTTTGTCCACTGGGAGATGCAAAAGCATCCGAAGGGAGTATTTTCACCCACCTCTGAGGGAGATTTTTCCACTGCTACCTTACCTTGCACTATGTCTGTGTGCATACCCTTTGTGCATACTCCATAGCAAATCTGGAAGTTAGGTTAAGTTACAATTATAATTTAGGCTAAATGCTGTTAAGTGATTTCTCTGTTAGATTGTAAGCTATAAATTAAGGTATAAGCTTATTAGCTTTCCTTTTTATCCTTGTTTACACTGTCTTCACACACACACCCACACCCACACACACCCACACCCACCCCCCTGGTAGTTTTAAATTCATTTCTGTTTTGATTGCCTAGATTTTGTTTGGTTTTGTTGTTGCTTGCTTTCCCTTATCATGCCTCAGTTATCCTTTGTAAGTAGAGGGAATCTTACCAATGAACTGGTTGTATTTTGTAGTTCAATATTAAATTTGAATTTTGCTCATACCCTTATTGGTGATTTTTTAGGTGGTCTCAAGCACACTCATTCAGGACAGATTTAAAACCAGCAAAATCTTCCAAAATAAAAAGCATGATGTTTTAGGAGTACAAATGCTTATGAAAGGAACAGCTTCTGGAGGAAAAGAGGAACAGAGAATACATAAGGAAAATTCTCAGCAGCATCTGGCCTTTATGAAGTTTACGTAGAATAGATGACCTTTTCCTAAACTCTGAAATTTTTTTTTTTGGACTGTGGATTATTTAACTGTAAGCGTTCACTTGGATTTTAAAGGCTTAGCAGGTTTCCACAGACGTGCCTAGGCAGTGCCTCAGTTACAGCACATCTTGCTTTGATGTGGACTGAGCAACTCAAAACACACTTTTAACCAGATGTTTCTGAGGGAGGAACCTGACAGCTTTTCTCGTGTTTGTGTGCAGCCCACATTCATAAATCATCCAATACCTGACCTCTGTTCATGAGCTGAACCTCTCTTTGCAGTCCAGGTCATGTTGCCCATGAAGGGAAGACAAATAATCTCTCAGTTGGTCCATGACCAACTTCAGCTTTTTGACAAAGTTCTCAAAAAATCCTGAAGGCAACAGCACGTGATGAACCAATGCGGAACAAGACACGAAAGACAGGGTGTTTATGGAGAGAAAGGGAAAAGATCTTTATCACAGCATGCAGAGCAGAGACAAGGATGAACAAACATCATGGCACTCTGCAGGTGGAGCTGCAGAGGGAAGGGCAGAGTTAATTGACAAGCCCGGTAATTTCACAGTCAGGCAGATAGTATATCAGAAGATGCAAAATCCACTTAACACTCAATGTAGCAACTGCTAACAACTAAACACCAGAATTTATATTGCTCTCTGAGCAAATAAACATCTGACAACAAATAACTGAAAGTTAGTACAGAATAAGGACAATTCCCATCAACTGAACTGCATAGATGGTAGATTGGTAGACTTAAGAGTAGTAACTTATCACACTAAGTTGGGGGGAAGAGCGTGGCTGGTTAACTAGCTGAAGAACGATTCACTTCCCTATTTAAACCACCTCTGAAAACAAAAACTACACAGATCACTCACCGAATCACAGAATAGTTTGGATTGGAAGAATGTAAAGGTCATCTAGTTCCAACCTCACTGCAATGAACGTGAACATCTTCAGCTAGATCAGGGTGCTCAGAGCACCCTCTAGCCTGATCTTGAAAGTTACAAGGGATGGGACATCCGCCATCTCTCTGGGCAACTTGTGCCAGT
>VWYP01017814.1:14343-25086 GCA_013400435.1 Pycnonotus jocosus | reverse complement strand
ATATTATATATATAATATTTTATAAAATACAAATTTATTGAATAAAAATAAATAAAACTATGAGAAAAAGAGGCTAGGAAGACCCATGAAGGTTAATCAAAACATAACAAAAGAAACAAATTTACAGAAGATGTTCAACATTTTAAATTGATGGAATGCCAAAGTTCTAAGGTACAGTCTTGGTCTCAATGAAGAAATTATGGATTTCAAGCATGACCTAGTCAGAACTACTTATCCAAACCCCCAAAACTTCAGAGAAGTTAAATAAATGTTATACATCACAAATATTTTTTTGATTTCCTCTTCAAGTAGAATAAAAATTGCATCACACTTAAAATCCATTATTTCATCTTCAAGGCTTACATGAGTACAAGATCAGTCCAAGTATTTTTCCAAGTGAAACATTCCTAAATAAAATCAAATCAAAACTAGCACCACACCTCCCTGAGTAAACCTCTTTTCTCAGGCTATAAATAAAGCTATCAAGGACTTTTTGAATAGGGAAGTTAACAATGAGATGTCCTGTATAGTTAAACCCTTTTGGCACTCAGGTCAATATTATTACACCCCTCTGTACCTGCTTTCCTAATTTTAATGAGTAAGGCTTACCAGTTTGATCTCGTTAAGCTACTTCAGCATGCAGCTGACAAGCATTTCACAACAGATTTTTAATCTTTGCATTGATTCTATTAGGAAAAGGGACAATGCCTAATTTAGTTATTTCCTCAAATTGCTACTTTCTAAATTTATAGATATAAGCAAAGACACCTAACATATTTCAGGACTACTACAGGACAGGATTAATCTAAATATAGATGAGAATATTTTAAATGGTTAAATTTAAAACATACAATTTTTCCATTATATTATTTTATTTGAAAATAATCTGAATAAAAGAGTTTTTCTCTAGCTGATCAGTGGGGTTTGGTAGAAGCATGTTATATATGAAATATAAAGATGGCCATTTTCAATTGAGGTGTAGAGGATTATAGCAAGACTAAACATGACTTGTATTGAACTATTCTAAATGAAAGATATAAATAAAATATATATGTAAAAGACACACATGAATAAAAAGTGAGAAGAGAGTGCAGTAAAACACACTGGGTAATATGCATTAACATTACCATTCTTATTACTGTGCTGTTGTCTGTGAGTGCAGTAGTATATCCTGAAACACCAATTATACAATGATTCTCTTAGGAGTTCCATCATCATTGTTCAATATTTCTATACTATCTCTTGGGAATCTATAATCATCGTTACTACTACTTCATTTAAGGCTGCACTCCATTCTGATATTATTTTTAGTTACACCATGTTTTCAGCATCACATAATCCCAAGTGCCCTTCTCAGGAACAGTTTGTTATTTTGTATAGGAAGTTCTTACAAGAACAAGTAGGCCTTATGATTAAAAAAAAAAAAAAAAGTAAGGAAGAAAATGAACCAAATCCAGTAACCATCATATTTTCTATTTTTGAATTTGCTTATGTCAGTAACCATTAATCTACAGATGTGTATAAACAACTAAAGGGAGGCAGCTTTCATCTTTCATGTTTCAGCAGGAAATATTTATATTTTCTCCTTTGCATATTTTCCTTGGTTTCAGATGTTTATAAAAAGAAGCTATGAATGACTCTCTTGACTTTGACACAAGCTTAAAAAAACTTAGTTTGCTAACTTGCAAAACTTCTGAATTCTAATTGTTAACGTGCACTCTATTTTAAAATGAATTATTGAGTAAGATTTAAGAGAAAGATACATTTCAAATAAAGATTTTATCCACAAGTTCACAAGTTCATATTTTACAAGACAGAATTAGAATTCCTTTTAGTCAAACTAAGCATGATGGCAGAAATTCTGTAACTAGAATACTTTCAATATTTCTTTTTGCATTTGCCACTATATCTAAAAATTTCAAAACCTTTGTAAATGCCAGAATCTTTTTTAAATGCAGAATTTTTATGTTAATTTAAATTTTTTCTTATCCTCATGCAATTCTTTGTTACAAATAAATAAAAATATATTAAATAAGAGTTCAATGTCTAGTAACATTTTCTTAAGTTATCAAGGCAAAAAAGTCAAACTCCTCTTTTCATTAAGTTGTCAAAATCATAAATCTTTCCAGGATATTTTCAAAGAATTTTGGAGTATTTGGGTTTCTTTCTTCCACTTTTGGGCATGAAATCTGTTAAGGACATGCATAGTATTTTTATTAGGAAAGTATATAGAAATGTTTATTAAAAAAAATTGCATTTGGCATGAAGCAGACCTCTAGAAGGATGAATGGATTCTTTAAAACTTCATATTTCTAGTGTTCAAAAGAAAATCACTAGAACACCAAAAGAATCTTATTTAGATCATGAATATTTTTACCTTAAATAATTCTATGATTTGTCTACACATTTATCTATGTATATAATATGGGCAGCATTTTCCTAGCAAAAAAAAGATGTCTGCAAGGAAGTTACTACAGCTCTGGTACTCTAAGCAGGTCATGTTGAGTTTGTACAGCTCTGCTGATTTCAACCTGGATGTTACAAAAGTGTTCAGACCTTCCTATATTGTGTTCATTCCACAATCAATGTGTATAATTTCCGTAAAATTTAAATATTCATTTAAAACTACTATTATTCATTGTTACAGACTGAAGATATAATAAACCTAAAATATAATATAAGTAATCACATCTAAAACTAATATGTATGCATTGTGTATCATAGAACAGTTTGGATTGGAAGGGATCTTAAAGATATCTAGGTCCCTATCATGGGTGGACACAATTACCACTAGACCAGATTGCTTAGACCTGCATCCAACCCAGCCTTGAATGCTCCCAAGAATGGGATAACTTCTCTGGGCATCCTGTTTCAGTTCCTTACTACTCTCAATCTAAAAAAAAATTCTTCCTAATATGTAATCTAAGCCAACCCTTTTTCAGTTTAAAATGATTCCTCCTTGTCCTGTTACTACAGGCCCTTTTGAACAGTCTCTCTCCCTCTTTCTTATTGGGTCCCTCCAGGTANCTGGGCATCCTGTTTCAGTTCCTTACTACTCTCAATCTAAAAAAAAATTCTTCCTAATATGTAATCTAAGCCAACCCTTTTTCAGTTTAAAATGATTCCTCCTTGTCCTGTTACTACAGGCCCTTTTGAACAGTCTCTCTCCCTCTTTCTTATTGGGTCCCTCCAGGTACTGGGAGGCTGCAATCAGGTAGCCCTGAAGCCTTTTCTTCTCCAGGCTGAACAATTCCAATTGTTTCAGTCTTTCCCCACAGGAGATGTGCTCCATTCCTCTAATCTTTTTCATGGCCTGCTCTGGACTTGCTCCAGCAGTTGCTTGATGTTGCTCCTGCTCTGGGGACCCTAGAGCTGGATGCATCATTCCAGGTGCTGTATCATCCTGCTGGCCAAGGTGTTTTTGAGGCAGACCAGAATATATCTGGTTTTATGGGTTCTCTGTTGAGTGCACATTGCCGGGTCATGTCCAGTCTCTCATCCACCAGCATCCTCAAGTCCCTCTCGGCAGGGCCGCTCTCCATCTGTTCATGCCTCAGCCTGTGTTGATATAGGCATTGTCCCAGTCCAGGTGCAGCACTTTACACTTAGTCTTGTTAATCCTCGTGAGATTCCCATGGGCCCAGTTCTCAGGCTTGTTCAAACCCCTGTGTATGGCATCCTGTCCTTCGGAAGTGTCAATCACATTACCCACTTGGGGTCATCTACAAGTTTGCTGAGGTTATTTTTACCCTTGATCACTTTTTCTATGTCATTAATTAAGATAATAAATTACACTGGTCCCAGTACACACTCCAGAGAGACACCATTTGTCACTGATGTCCTTTGGAATGCTGAGGCATTGACTATTATACACTGGATGTGGCTGTCCAACAAATTCATTATGCATCTAACAGTCCACCTATCAAATCCCTCTCTCTCTAATTTAGAGAAAGAATGTTATGGGGGACCACGTCAAAGGCTTTACAGAATCCTGGATCGAAAACATCTGTAACGTCTTTGTGAAGAATTCAAATAATTCACAAATTTAAAGTTTACAGAACATTTTAACATTGCAGATAAGATCTCAAGCTACAGAAAAAGGAGTGGCACTCTTTTTCTCCTTTTAGTCTCCCTGTTCCCTCCCAGGTGTGCCCTCTTATGTTTTTCCCACTGTCCTCTGAACCTAGAAGAAGAAGGTTTAAGGAGCTAAATCATCATAAGGATTAATTGTTCAAGGTCAATATTCCCTTTCTACCACTTCTATTCCCTGGTTCAGATCACATGAGGTTAGATGCCAGAGTTAGTGATAAGGAAGTGGCAGGAATATGCAAAATATAGCAGGTAAATGTAGGTGAGACTCTTTAATCCAGCAGAGTCTAACCTTAACTAAAGAATCATTTGACATAGACATTTTTCTTCAACTACAAAATCCTTCTAACTTAAACAGAATTCCCCACTTTCTTTGTTATTTTTTTTCCTTTTCTCTTGAGATGGAGATATATTTGGTTTCTTATCAAAACACAAGTTGGAGGCAGCACAATGTGAAAACCAGAACCATTTACTTACCCACTATTAGTAACAGCTGACTCTTGGTGCTACAAGAATTCAGGGGTTTTTAGAAGTGCTTTCAGCAAGTAAAAGTAACCCCAAAACACTAAACACCCCCCTTCCCCAAAACAGAGACGTGCACATCTCTAAATTAGAGCTTGAAACTAGCATTAAAATTTCCTGTCGCACACCTATATTAAATATTTTTGATGCATTCATTTTCCTTACTTTTATTTCATTAGATTTTCAGCTATAACACCACAATCTGTGAACAGAAGCATAATGCTCCCAGATTCTTTACATCAGCACTTTTGCTTACACTGCAGGGCAATACAATGGATATGGTCTGCCTGATTAGAGATGCTGTCCCTCTGACCAGGTGTTAAATCCTTTCATCTTTCATGGTTTCACATCTGAAAACCAAAAATATCACTTGCATTCTGAAACAGCATGCTGCTTCAGCCAGTGTGTAAAACTCTTTGATATGAACATACACCCTTCTATACATCCTTTGATATAAACATGTTGCTATTCACAACCACGAGCAACCTGCTTTCAGAGCCAAAGTAAATAGAATTCCTGTGCATGATGCCCGTTTATAGGCACCTAATTTATTCCCTTATGAGCCTTTGAAGCTACCAACTACCAAATAACTTTCCTTCTTCTCAGACATGCCAAAGAATAAGACTTGCAGTGAGACCCTTCTCACATTTATGGGACCATATTGAAGCCTGCAGCAATTGAACTGCTGGTACTAAGGACTGGAATAGCTGGCACTAATTAACAGTACTAATATTAGGAACCCCTGTGTCTTTTTCAGAAGGAACATGTCAAACAGAGGCATATGTGTGTTATAGCCTTCATTACAACTAAAATATGCCAGACATTAAGTTAAACAGCTTAGTATGGGAGAGGAGGATTGTCTGAGGACAACTCATGCATTAAAAGTGCTAACATTAGTGTCACTGTTTATATCAAGCTAATGCACAGAGTTCTTTTCTGAAACCATGTAATTATGTTCCTTGTACATTTTTAGGTGTCTGAAAAAAATGACTTTTCTTCATTTAAATGATTTTTGAGAATGGGATTTCTGAAGTGTTGGTTCTGTAGTTGTCTGGAAAGGCTGATTGCACAGATCTAAGTCAGGAATTGCAATTAATTAGATAAAAAGTAAATCTGTTTGAGATTTTTTATATGTAGCCATAAAAGAGATTTTTCAAATTATATTGAGAAGTATAATTTTTAAAATTTATTATTATTTGTTAAATTAAAGCCCATCTGGGATGTTTACTTAGTCTAATCTACTGAATGCAGAATATTTTCAGTTTTTATCAAAAAGACATTCTGAATGCCAGAGTATACACCTTAGTTGCTAATACTATGCAGCGGTCCGTAAAGTTAAGGGTTTGGGGTTTTTTTGTTTGATTGTTTGTTTTTTAATGCATCTATTTTGAAACTAAAACACAAAGACAGGGTTGTTTCTGTTGGTTTGGTTTGATTTGTTTGTTTTGCCCTACCAGATTTCTCCATAAATTCTAAGAATCTCTAAAATATATAAATAAAATACAACAACTCATATTTGGGTTCAAGATAAAACATGGGGTTTTATTTTTCCAATATAATATGAATTAACTAATCATAACATGGAGAAAACACACATGAAGATGCTTTGACATAATTTTCAGTCTTCAAAAGAGATAGCAGTCTCATCAAATAGATGAATTTCTCACAAAAAAAAGGTCTAGATTCCAAAACCTTCATTTATCCTGTATACCTCTTTTTGTGAGCGATCTCACTCCACTCTAATCCTCAGTTTTAGTAGGGTTACTGGGAAGTTAAAGCTTTATCTCATGTAAATCTGAATTATTAGTACCACTTCAATTAAAAATTATTTTGAATTCTAGCAGCCTAAGAGTAGAAAACACAGGAAAAGAACATTACTTGCCCCAGAGAAGTCCACTATTCACCTTAATAAATATGATAAAATACATGTCTGTAATAGATACAGTATTATTAAATAAGAAAATGTCTCACCTAAAATGCGCCCATATATACATATATATATGTACATTAGATACATATGTTTTTATATATTACATAAATATGATGCTTTTTCAATTAAATCACTAAAATAAGTATGATAATTGATGGTAAGATTTTAGCAACACAAAATGAATTATAGAAATGACAGTTAAATTTGTGCTTTTTTCAATTCAATTAATACTTCAGCTTAAATTCTGTTATGAAATAGCATTTTTTCTTCTTGTCAATCATATAGTCATTTTGGAAATTTTCTGTACCATACACAGCTTTCAGAGAGTCAGAAAAATTAAGGTAAGAAAAGTCTTATCCTGGACTCTCTTGCCTCACTTCTGGTTATTTGAAAAGTACTTGATATTATTCCTGCTTTTACTCATCTTTTAGTAAGTATGAGAACAAATAGGTTACAACATTTCTCATGTATTTTTCTCCATATCTTGCAAAATGTACATCTGCAAGTTTCCACAATGACAGCAATCCTGATATTCACATTTACCTAATATTGTACTACCTTACCAGATGCGTCAGAACACTTTCCAGGATAGCTTTTTCCTACAACCTCATAGATGTGTGACACTGTAAAACGAAAATCAAGCATGATTAAGATCTGTAAAAGTATCAGTTTCATTCTTTATGAACATTGTTCATATCTTCATATTCAAAATGCATTGCTCACACCTAATTGGAGATTAAAAACAAACACCCCCCCAAACCAGAACAATACAGTCTAACTTAATGTCCCCTGAAGTATGTACCTCTGTAGATATCTTGTATTTAACTGCCAATAAACCAAAAATCCTCATCAAAGCTTCCTGCCAAAACCAGCTCAATAACAGTTACTCCATTCTGTTCCAAGACAAATGATAAATAGCCTGTGATATATAAGGCTTTGTACACAGTAAAAGAAAGTGAAAGTTTATTTCCTCATAAAGTCAAAATATGTGACAGTCATGAAAAAAAATTACTGCACACCTAAAGGGTAGTCACCTCTTAGGTTCAGAGAGGTGGTTTGAGAGGAAAGTTAAAAACTAATCTTATATTTCATGGTCCAGAAGAATGATACTTACTGACTTCATGACTACAATTTTAAAAGGCACCTTGGCTATCAGGAAGGTGTGCCTACCTGAAGAAAATAAACAAACTGTTTAAATGTATACGCCAAATTAATTTGCACTGAGTCCTAATCACCACAGTGTCTAAACATTTTCAAATTGGCTCAGGCATTTTTAAGAGTATTTCCCAAACAAGTATTTTGTAGTCAACACCTTTAAATTTTTTCGAGTAGAAACATGACCATCTGTGAGAGGTATCCAAATGAGATTGTCCCCATTATCATTTACTGTCAGTGGAGTCTTGCACTAAATAGCCAATGAACTTCCAATTGATTTGCAGACATAGTGAAAATTCAACAGTCTTTAGCAGAACACTTTTGCCTTTAAATCATTTGACACACTATACTAAAGGTATTTGAACTTTCAAAGATAAATGAAATGTCTAGAAAGAATAATAGAAAAGCCTCTTGACTGACCCTACTTAATATTCTAGACATGTACCTACACCAACACACCCACATATATATATACTTACATCTATATTTATTTGTATATACACATGCACACTCTAGAAGTGTTCTGCATCTGTGTGAAAATAGTACTCTAGTAAATGTAACTTTAAAAAGCAAACAATTGAGATAATCCTGGAATTTTATTAATTTACTTAGTATTAGATGCCACTTCTCAAAATTATAGGTCTCTATTGTTATTTTAACAGACAACATCTAGAGTATCTAAACATGACAGAAAGCAAGAGATTTTTATGAATCACATATTATAAACTAATATAAATTTGTGGCTGCCATAATAACTCCATTGACACATTTTTATGGAAATTGCTGTTTTCCAAGCTGTATTAATATTTAAAGAGACAAACTTTATCACTACCCAAAAAGGAGTTTCAACAGTCGATAAAACTGATCCCAAGTAACATAAACATGAAGCGAGTCTGTAATTATAAAAATTATGTACTTTCTCATGGTCATAATAGAGATTCACATGTGGCTTTAAAATGCACCTGTTTGCAGAGCTGGCAAAAGAACAAACTCTGCAAAGGTTTCCATTAATTTGTATTATAGAGTAATTTTGAAGGTAAAAATGAGAGTAGGAGTCTAGTTTTCATTCATAGATAGAAATTCAAACACTCATAAAGGATACATAAGCTGAGCTCAAAAAAAAAAAAAAAAACAAATGAAAAATAAGTTCAGAAAGTTAACTTATTCCTTCTCAAAAACATCTTAACTTTTGGTGTTGCATTGCAAAATACACAAAAATATAGGCATGTACATCAAAACTGAAACTTTGAAAATTGTTTCTTTTAGGCTTTTTTTTTTTTTTTTCTTATAAATGAGAAGTTTAGAAATTGTTTGGAGAACCACAACTGCTTTTGAGAAAACAGCAAAGCAGAAAGCATCTTAAACCTGTACTACATGAAGTAAGCTAAGAGTAATGAAGAAATAACATTTCTATGACTAAGGGGGTTTTATTTTATAAATAAAAAAATCTATAAATAAAACTAAAGCCTTCTTTGAAATTGTTGGCTAGAAGCAGGGATTTTTAACCAAGAGATAAGCATGCTGCAGCCTTTATGAACTACTGCTTCTCCTAATAGGATCAACAGGGTAAACTCTTCCTGTGTTTAATCATAAAAGCAGCTGAATGTTTTTTCTCTCTTTTGGAGTATTCCAGAAATAAGGATGGGGCATAGGGTGAAAATTGCTGCTCTCATCTGTAGAAAGGAAATAAATGGTGGAGTAGTTGTGATTGAGCTGTCATGGAGGGCAGCTGCCAGTTCATACAGGTGGCTTATTTCCACATCCCCCGTGGGCAAATTAGGAGTAACCAGGATAATTTATGGCCATATTACAGCATTACTTGTGGCTTCTTCAACATGTCAATTTCATTAGGAACTGATTCTGGTTGGATCAACCCTCTGTACATACAGCAGCTTCGGACCCAGAAACATCCTACCAGTGAATTTCACCACTATTTTAAATTGAAATTTTGAGGATAATTCTGTGATTAAATATTTTAATTGGAATTTAGTGTATTTTTAAACATAGACTGTAGACACTTGCTCTGACTTATAAAAAGTTATCTAATTGTAAAGATGTACAGCATATTGAACAAAATCAAGACTTCTAAGCTGTGTTTCATTTATTAAGGATGGCAGATCATTACATACTGTACTTCTTTAGTCATTAAAAAATTAAATGTAAAAGTCAATCTACGTTAACACTTGAAAGAGTCTGACTACACTTTCCTCTGTTTCATCTCTGCCATTTGATTGCACCAGTATTACTGTTCCAGAGGTGACTTTATGGTGAGAAGGGGAAAAAGGAGCTTCACAGAAGAATAAACTTGCACAGAGTTGTTCACTCACCAGTCCTTCAAATTATTCCTCATTCTTTTTACTGTTTCCTACTTGTTATTGCATCCATAATGCTTTTCAAATTCTCATGCAAGGCATCAGATGCACTTCACAGTTACAATTACTGCCAAAGGAAAACTAAAGTTACTGTATCAAGGTATCAAACAGCAGGAGGGTGAGGGCTGGAGCTTTGTTCAGCTTTAGCCATTATTTCCTAGTTCAGTTTCTGACATTATGTTACAATGGTGCATGTATTTTATTCATTGGCAAATGCAGGCAGATTATAGATAGAGCAATTTAGTCACATTAAATCTCTCTGTGTGGTGGGACAGGCATTAGTGCTTGGTTCCTTCTCCAATGCAATTTCTCACAACACAATCTCAAATGGGGTTTCCTTTTGTCATAGGAAAAGATGCAGTTAACAGGACCTCAAACCATCCAAATGCAACACACACCAAAAAAAAAAAAAAAAGAGCATTCTTTCCTCATGTTGTTTACAAAATATAAAGTGCTGTTTCTGAAGTAAAGGTGTACAAAAAAATGGCATCTCGTATTTCTGAAATGAGTGGGTTTTACTGATTGTACTGAAATGGAGAGGAAAAAGTTCTGAGGGAAAGTAAGGCTACAGTAGGCAGCACAACTTGGTTTTCCTAAGTCTCTCACACAATACTTTTAGTCACATTAGCAAGGATTGCAATGACTTCTTAGCTACACCACAGTGGTGCAAAGTTT
>VWYP01017802.1:6066-26561 GCA_013400435.1 Pycnonotus jocosus | reverse complement strand
TGTCTTTGGTTTAATTACTCTGTTGAGACTGATGTGATGAAGCTTTATATAAAAAACTGGCTACCTGGTTACTCAGACTATGTCTGTATTACTAAGTATAATAGTTTAGTGACCATTTTTTAAGTCTTGATGTTAAGTAGCACACTAATTTTTACACCAGTCTAAGATTTTTCCTTCCATTGAACAATATCTAATGGAAATTATCCAAATCCTATATTATATTTTTATTCTTATGCAGAAAGTGTGGTGTCTCATTTGGTATGGGCCAAAACCATACCAGGATATATTATGTACACATATGATGCACTCTGTAATGCCAAAAGAAAGCCATAAGCCTGAGAAACTGTAACTTCATTCAAGTTGTATAGCATTTGTTACAGTTATTAAATAGATCCTGAAGACATGGATCGGATTTTTAACTAAGTCAATTTAGACAATAAATAAAAATATAAATATATATGTTGTTACAAACTAGACATAGCTGGTAACAGAAGATTATTTTCTAAAACATCAGGGCAATTTAATTTGATAATTACAAATAAATCTGCAATTATTATTCCTTTTGTTGTTGTTGTTGTTGTTGTTGTTGTGTCAAGAAGCACAGAGTTAGCTGGAACAGATACATATGATGCCTCACAATTTATTAATGTAGTACTAAATTCTATGGACTTTGCACATGATTGGCACATTATTACCTCACTTCTAGTGAGCTGATTTTATAGAGGTTTCTGTCAGGTTAATCAGGATAATAAGTCTTTTTAAAAGCCATTTCTGCTTCCATAAGCATGTGCAGTTCCCCGTTTCTCCCACTCAACAAAAATGAAAACACAGCAGTATGTTTTATTGGTCACCAGCCATCATGTATTTTTAAATAAGGCTTTGCTAGGGACTAGTAGTATACAAATCTTGTGTCATGGTGAAACCTTCACACTCCTTTATTTACTGCAGTTGTCCAGGAAGGGATCTATAATTTTAGTGTAAGGTTGCTCCTAGCTTCAGTCCCGTACTGCTCCTTGTCTTGTGTCAGCTCTCCTGCAAGTTTAGGCCTCTGATATATTACGGGACTAAATGGAAATCAGCAATATTTTGTTACTGATGAGCACCAGTGGTAGCATGGCAGTATTGAGAGGGAAAGGTGGGATGAGCAGGAGGATCCCCCTACTGCCTGGTTGTCCTAGGAAGCCTAACAATCTCAGTCACTCTAAACATTGTAAATGCAAAACTATTATCACATGCAAAAACTATTAAGACCAATTCCTGAAAAACGGTTTTGTGAGATAAATGAAAATCAAACCAATACAACTACAATCCATGTGTTCAAAATTATTCATTGCCTTTTCCTGAAATAGAGAATAAAGAGAATATACATGATCTTGAACATAACTATTAGGAAAGATGTTGTCTCATTCTCTTTCCCTGCTTCTCCCTTCTCACTTCTCTTACCACTTCCACCTGCTCCCCCACTCCAAATATCCATGGCCCAGAAATCAAATTAATTAACCATTCTCCTTTTTTTGTTTTGTTTTGTTTTCTTTTGTTTTGTTTTAGTCAAATTCAACTAAATGAAGATGTGGTAATTTTGAAAAGGGTTGAGAAATATAATCTGAGTCTCAAGGGAAGCCATTTTACTCTTATTTTTCTCTGAGAAAGCTGTTTGAATAATGTTTCTTTCTTCCCGATATTTAGCCAGAGGGGGTTAAAAAAACCCAAAAAACCAACCAACCAACCAACCAAAAAAACATAAAAGTCCCCAGAACTTGAAGCAAATAATCTAAAACACCTTTCCAACAAAATTGAAAGAATTGGACATCGATTGACATCTCCTATTTTGTCTGTTTCCTTCATAATTTGAACTCATATATCATTTTTGTCTTCTTGTCCATGAGCACTCATAGATAACTGCCCCAAGGCATATTCATTTAAGGAGGAGCTTTCTAAAATGACAGCAAATCCTTTCTGATTAGTCTCAAGGGACTCCAGTTCAGTATCCAAGACATTTTATTTCCTTTCAAATGGTGACTTGGATGAGCACTCTACCTTCATCTAGATGCAACTGTCTCAAAAATTACTGGTGTCATAAATGACCTTACAAACAACTGAGAAGCTGAAAAAAAACTAAACCAGAAGGCCATATTTTCTTATGATTTTTCAAACTTGTACTTTTTTCTTTTTTTTTTTTTAATTTATTTTAAAATTTATTTCAAAAGAGTAAGATTTGAATGGAATGAACCTTCCAGTTTTCCATTGTTTTGCTTTTTATGAAACATTATGCTTCTCTGGAATGTAGTTTCTGATTCTTTTGGACTTTTTCTCCAGTGCAAATGGTTGATATGTCTTAAGACTTGTTTCTTCAAGAATATTTACCAAAACAATGACTTGCATTTTCTGGTGTAGCATAGGATCACAGTGTCTCAAAAGCAGCACTGGAAGACAAAATATTTCTCTTGGGTGCTTGAGTGCATTTCAGTGATGTGTCTTTCTCAAGTTTAAAAAATAACCTGACAAAAACATTTCTCACCACGCTCAACAAGACAACGTTCAAATGTCCAAAACAATTGTCTAGTTTCATGGAAACTTTGTTTGCCTGATATCCAAGGAAGAGTGGAGAGAGAAGAAAAAATAGCTTACTTAAGACAAAGAAAAATCATAATAATCCCTTAATTAAGCCATTGAAAAAAATACATCTATTTGTACAACATGTCAGTTGGCACTCATAGAGTACATATGAAAACCTGAAGTGACTGCAAACCCATTGCATGTATTTGACATGGTAGGAGAACCTTGAGCAAACCTGATGCCATGCCTAGATATGTTTGTTTTCCCTCTCTCTGCATTTGCAACTAGACGAGACTGCAAGAATTCGTCACTTAATGAGACTTCAAGATAAGCAAAGCTGGGAAATGCAGATACTAGATTTGACTGTGCTATGTGATTGTCTTCCAGCTTCACAGCATCTAGATTCTGTGGATTTTTAGGATTATGTATTTTAAATATTTGCTAATAAGCCAGATTTGAGGTTATTAGAGTTATTAAATATTTGGATGATTGAATTAATTTGTCTTATTCTTTTATTTTTCCTTGTAATTTTCATATCTGTGTTCTTATGAGGCTATTTTCTATTTTTTATAGTTTTTGTAATACAGTAAGTAAAAGAGGAATTTTTTATTGTTTATCAGACCTGGACTAGACCAAAATAATTAATTTAGTTTTCAGAATGCCTCCCCTAACTTTGCTGTCAATGCGAATGGTATATTCATAGCAACACACAAGATTTTTAATGTTGTGTTAGTATAAGTCAGCATTCAAACTACTATAATTTAGACATACTATGTAGCCCTAGAGAGTTCATTTTACAAGAAAGATTAGATGTATTGGAGAACAGTATGAATGAAGATCTCTTTGCTATTATGTTGATGGAAAATTGGTGGTGATAGTGTCTAATAAGACATAATACTGTTGTAAAATTTCAGTCAAAAAAGTTAAGACAATAGAAAAAAACAGGGTCATGGTAATGTTGTTTTTTCTGTTGCATGCCTGTCTCTGTGCCTTTGTTCCAAATTGTCTCGGCTGACCCTGGCACCAGGACAAATCAGAAGGTCCTGTCTGTAGCTGCGCTACTTCAGGGTACCTGTGGGTTCTTTTCGCCCAAAGACAACGTCAGAGACTATGATGAAGTGCAGAAAGGGTGGCTCCACTGAGAGTTTTACATATCAGCTTTTATTATCCATAGTTGGAAAACAGCAAGGCCATGGGCCTGGTTTGGTGGAATTCCCTCAGGAGAGCCCCCCGACCGTGCCCTGCCCCTGTGTTTTAAAGGGAGGTGTATCCCAGGGGTGGATAACACCAAAGTCCAGTAGTAAAGATACAGAGGATGGTTCAAAACAAAACAGACAACAGGTATCACCAGTTGAAATGGTGGGGTAGGGAGGGGAGCAGGCACTGGCCAATCACTTGACCAGCCTCTCAGAAGTTTCTAGAAGAAAAGGAGAGGTCTTGGGGTGAAAGGCAGGGCCCCAGGGGGTTGTACCTTATGACTAACAGAATATAAACTTTGGAGAAAACCAAGATAAGTTTTGGGGAGAGGTACATAGGGCAAAACCATTTTACAAAACTTAACAATAACTAATAAACATGAAAAAGCTAAAAACACATGCCTATGTTCCATCTTTATTATCTTTGAATCCTGTTATTTTTGAATCTCTTATTTACTGAAAATAAAGGAAATCTTTGCTGCATTTCAGTAACAATGAGTAAAGGAAGAAATTTGCTGAGGTTTTCCCTAGTTGATATAAAAAATCCTGATATATGTTTTGGTATGAATCATACCAAGTTATGTTTGATTTCTTATTTAGTTCATATATTATGGCACTTTTGTTGCTCTCACCTTTTTCAGCTTTCTGATGTTTGCATTTTTGCAATGGAGTTTCTCACAGATTTTCTTGTAAACAAGGAATGTTATTGTAACCATTCCTTTTTGTTTTCGTTCCTCTCTCTAAGGAGGACACAAATGATGGACTTCTAGTTTGGCCAGTGTGGATGGAGAGGTGGCAACCTCATCCTCCAATCCATGGTCATTGTCAAAAAACTATATAAACCCAAGTAGGAAAAAACCCTCCCCTCTTTTTACCCTGACAACTGGACTGTGTGCGTGTCATTCATTTCATGTCCTATAGTGACACCCTTTAACTAACATTTAGTGCAAAATGTATTTCAGGAAGTTAAATATTTGCATATTTTATTAAATCTTCTCATGTTAGTGTTATTTAGTCATCAGGTGATGCAGAAATGATTAATGTAACTTCCATTCAAGCAAATCACACTTCTCACTGAAATCATATTATAAATTGTTGCTATAAAACATCTAAGGAATATGACTTGTTGAAATGTAAAGACAAAAAGTTCACTTCTGCCCTGTTGAGAAAGAAATTTAAATAAGAATCTCTGAGTTTAGTTGAGTGAACCTAAGTGGATATTGGTTCTCCTTTTCCTGTAGGAGATATAGGAAAGTCAGCTCAGTGGAGACTGGAAAGGAAGTTATATGGATAATTGATGGAATCTATTAATTTTTTTTAACAGCAGAATATCCAAAACTTTTGATCATTTTGGGTAAACTTTTGTACACATACAAAGACTTTATTTTAGTCCAAAGTGACTTTAAAATATTGATATTTTTTTCTTATTGGATAGCTCTTACAATAGCATGCTTGTACAAAGAGACTGTATGGAAATATACTCGCTTTGGTAAAAATATTTTATTATTCCTTATTATTATGTCCAGAATCATGGTTTCATCTGTTTTATTAGTGTGTGTATACAGTGATGGCATGAAAAAAATGTGCATTTTTTCAGGATTTATTATTTTTGAAAATAGGTAAAGTAGTAAATTTTCTGCATTCTATAAAGAATGAAGTGACTTTTATTACATTATTTATTATTACATTTTGTAATCCTTCTGGCATTAATCATGGCACATTGAATTACTCACATCTGACTCTTTGGGCTATTGATGGCTAACATCTGCAGTATAAAATAAGTGAAAGAGGGAAAAGATAACTTGGAGATTTATGCTTTATATTCAAATTCCAGTTCCTTTGGGAGCTGGGAAAATTTATTTTCTTTGTGTTTTGGGGAAAACAAAATTTTTTTTCTTTAAATTTTGCAAAGATAAGACTTCTGTGCAACTTCTCTTTATCTTCTGAATCATGTTGTTGATGTACAAGTGTTGTTTATGTGGTCCAGGCTAAATGAGTTAATGTTTTTTTTATGAAGAGAATAAATTACACCTCCCCAATTTGTTCTGTATCCCATCAAACAGATGTAAACAGTTCCATTCCAGAAGTGAACACTCTAAAAGAAAATTCAGCCTGATATAATGATAATAAATAAAGTCAGCATTTATTATAGAACTCGTCTTAAGCAAAAATCCTGAAATCAAAACAGAACTGCACTGAGGAAAGCCTTTATTATGCAAAGTATAAGACACTTGCAGACCCTTTTTTCCCCTTGGGTTTGTAAAGTGCAGGTTCATGTGTTCTTCAGTGGCAAAGCTGGTTCAAAAAATCACTTTTCTAACACCACTTGCTGATTCCTGCCTCTGTGTTAGAATTTGTCACTTCTTCAAATGTACCAGTGCAACTATTTGTAATGCTGTGCAGCAAAGTGAATCATTGACGTGAATAACAAACCTTAGAGACTCTTTCATTAATACAGTTCACTTCAGGGATCTATTCTACATTATGGCCTTACAAATGTTTTCAACAGCACAAAAGAGAGGATGGTGAATGAGAACAAGCAGTGGGGGGTCAAGGTTGTCTGTATTTGTGTAGGGAGTGAGGACCTCTTAAATTAGCTTCACTTCCAAGGAAAATATATGTAGAACTATGCTCCTACTCATCCACCTGCTCTCTTCTTTATATACAACTTCTATTCACATTATTTTTTTGTTCCTGCCTCCTGGGGGTATTCACTGCTTAAAGCAAATGTGTGGTAGTTGAAAATTCTATTCTCTTCAGTAAAGTTTAATTTCTCAGGTTAGGAGGGCCCCACTGATTTCTCAATAGCATGGCATACACTACCATAAATATCTACAATTCCCATCTCAAGGTAAGAGTTTTAACACATTGTTTTCTTTCTTTATTTCAGATATATTTTTTCTTTATTTCAGATATACTCTTTATTTCAGATATATTTCAGATATTTCAAATATTTTCTTTATTTCGCATATAGAGAGAAAGGAAAAAAAAGTCAGGCATAATGACGACAAATGTATTCACATACTGCCCATGCAGCCAGTCCTCCTTCTATTGTGATTAACTAATTCCTCTTTTACTTCAATTGAAACATATGCTGAAAAGGTGTAGATAGACTGAAACAATAAATTGAAATAATACATTATGAGTGCTACCCATAATCTCTCCAATTTCATGCTAGATCTTACATTTTTGTCATATAATACCTGCCTATTTCACAAAATTTTAAAGAAGAATGTCAACTATTGCAAGTATGAAAAAACCTTGCAACCTGGGCAAACACTGCATACAAAAAGTTCTGAGCAAAGACTACAGCTTCAGTAGAAAAATCTGACTTGTTTTGGGGGGTTTAATGTTCAGATATTTTCTGTTCAGAATGAGACAAACGTTTCACTTAGTAAGTAATGTAAAACTATGCATGTTATCTTATATACTCTGTCCAACCTTCCACTTAAAGCCCATTGCACAGGACCATGTCCAGATGACTTTTGAATATCTCCAGGAGGGTGGGCTGGTTTTGCCAGAGCTGTGGCTAATTTTCTTCACAATTGCTGGTATGGGGCTGTGCTTTGGATTTGTGCTGAGCACAGGGTTGATAATATAGAGGTGTTTTTGTTACTGCTGAGCAGGGCTTGCACAGAACCAAGATCTTTTCTGCTTTTCATACTGCCAAGGAAGCTGGGGGTGCATGGGAGATTGGGAGGAGACACAGCTGGAACAGGTGGCCCATACTGGCCAAAGGGGTATCCCAGACCATATGACATCATGCTCTGTATAGAAAGTGGAGGGAAGAAGGAGGAAGTGGGGTATGTTTGGAGTGATGCTGCTTGTCTTCCCAAGTCACTGTTACAAAATGATGGGGCCCTGCTGTCCTGGAGATAGCTGAACCCCTGACTGCCCATGGGAAGCTGTAAATTAATTCCTTGTTTTGCTTTGATTGTGTATTCAGCTTTTGCTTTCCCTCCTCATTGATGAGTAAGAGGTGCAGTAGAGCACCACTCCTCATTGGCTTCTACACCATTAATAGGAGAAAATAATCATAAAAGCATTCTAGGATCCTCCCAGATTGCTTACATCCTACTAGGTTGTCCTAAACACCCTCCATAGATGTAGATGAAGACCCCCATGACTATCAAGGCCTGCAAACCTGAGGCTGCTCCTGTTTGTCTGTAGAGGACATGATCCACTCATTAATTCTGATTAGGTATCTTACAGCAGACACCCATTATAATATCACTTTTACCTTTCCTGTCTTTTATCCTGACTTTTGAGTTCTCTGACGGTTTCTCATCAACCCCCAGACAGAACTCCATCCACTCTAAGTGCTCTTTTGCATAAAAGTCAACTCTATCATCTCCCCTCCCTGCCTTTCTTGAAGAGCCTGTGTCTCATCATTGCAATGGTAACAATGTAACCCAAGCTTTTTGCACACTCTTGGCACCCCGATAAAGATTTTCAGGTTGCCCCCACACAGCCCTTTTTATCTTTTCTCTGTCCTGATCTCTGCATCACTCTCAAGTGAGATCCATACCATATTAAAAATCTGTTATCCAGTCAGCAGTGATGGCAGTTTGTGGTACAGGCACAGAGGAACACTTCTCTTCAGGGCTGCTCTGAATCCATTCTCTGCCTGGCCTGTGTTTGTACTTGGGATTGCTCAACCCAGATGCAGCACTTTGCACTTGGCCTTGGGAAACTTCATGAACTGTGAACATGCTCATTTGTCAAGACTAAGACACCTCTGACCATGAAAGTTGGCATCATTCCCAAATTTGCTGAGGGTACACTCAATCTCAGTGCCCATGTTTCTGAAAAAGATGTTAAATAGCATCAGTCCTGATACTGACCCCTGAAGAGCCCCACTTATCACTGGTCTCCACTTGGACACTGAGCCATTCACCACAACTGTTTTAGTGCAACCATCCAGCCAATTCCTTATCTATTGAATGGTCCATCCAAAAAATCCATGTCTTTCTAGTCAAGACATAAGGGTGCTGTGTGATTCAGTGTCAAACATATTGTACAAAACTGGTTAGAAGACAGCAGACACTTTTCTGTTACCAAAAAAAATGCTGTAACCCCATCCTTGAAGGGCACCAAATTTGTCAGACACCATTTGCCATTGTTAAGCCTTGAAAAGAAATGGAATTTCTCTCACCTTGAAAGAAATGGAATTTGACTTTTTCTTTCTGTGCAAATCATTGCCTGTTTATAATGATTTCTTAGCAGATACCCAGTCAAAAGATTAATAGAATTAGAATCGTTGTAAAATAAGCCTGTTCTCACTGACAGCTAGCTTGGCTTTTTCTCTCTTCCTTTTGAAAGATAGTAAACAGAAACAAAGCCTGCAGCAATACAAAGAAAGCTAGCACATGAAAGAGGGATTAGCTTCAGGAGGGTATGACAGATGTAAAGCGCTTTGCACACATTGCTATGTGATGTTCAACATATGTTGTCAATTAAAAATTGCTTAAGAAATATTTAACAAGGCAAAGCTAACATACCCCTAGTTTGTACGAATATATTGAGCTTATGCATCACTGCCTCTCATTTATTTTTTTTCAGTTTTGTTGTAAGCTGAAGGGAACTTTATATAACATGACTCTCAGCTCGTTTATGTTTAAAGTACCATTTAATTCAAAGCATTGGGAAACAGTGTTTGTTTCATCTTTTGGTAAGATGATGACTGGATAATTTAGCAAGGCAGAGGACCTGCTAAACTGATTAAAATTAGTTTTCTGCAGTAAGAAAGAATTTGCTGCATATTTAAAAATAAGCATCTAAATATATTCAAGATGTCATAGGTTTGGCACATTCTTTACCTAGACTTTTCTGATGCCAGTTAGTGGGAAATTCTCCTAGTGAACCTCAAGACATAAGACACAAGCTTCTATGGCAAATTCTATTTTATCATCTTTATTATCTCTTACTCCTGAATCTTCACACATGCAAGACATTTTGGCTTGTTTGGGTTTGGTTTTCTTTAATGATGAGGTTTTGTGCCCTATTCAATGTCCAAATAGCTACTAGACCTTATTCTCTTTATTCTACCCCAAATACAAATGTCTTTCTACACAACTGTACTGTAAAACTTCCATAAAATAGCAACATTCTTGTTGACCTCTGATGCCTCAAGAAGTCTTAAAAAAATATACTCCTAATGTTAGGATCTTCCCAAAAGCGTTTTTGTTTTTTGGGTTTTTTTGTTGTTTTTTTTCCCCAATGGTCACAAATGAAGATCTTTTTACCCCTGAGAGCACAGAGGTTTGCAGTCATCTACGAAAAAGCATTACTTGTGGCCATGGTCTTTTAACTTCTTTTTGGAGGAAGAGGAACTGACCATGAGGAAAAAATCATTGATAGACCCACAGATATTTTGTAATATCTTATCACCTTTGCTAAGTCCTGAAATGTTCTCACAATGAATTAACCTTTTAGCTAAAGCCTATATTTCCAGTTTTAATATTGCTGTCTTGAATGTCCTCTTATGAAACTCTGTTTCCAATCATAAAATATGAGTGTTTAAAAATAAAAGTTACAGTGTTTATTCCAAGAGTCTTTGTACTTGTTAAACACATATGCTGCTGCATACATCATCTGCCGACCAAATGTCAGTTCAACTCCTACTTCCCTTTAAATAAGGTATAAAAGAATTCAAGAGGTATTCATGGAACTGTGAACTGAATGTGCCTTAAATGTGTTGTTGATGTGGGAATTTATACTAAATTACTGTGCTGATGGATGTTTGGCTATGAATTGAATTATTAACCAAGAAAAACTGAAACATACTCTAATATTGCAATATATGTTATTTTAAAGGAACATTACAGGACAGAGATTTCTGCCTCATTGAGAGACAGAAAATGACATGGTGAAGGAAACAGGATGGGTTTTCTGAATATATAAACCTGGAACTACTGAGTAATTACATTGGTTTAGATCCTTATTTTTCTTCCTGCTCCTTTCTAAAATATGTATTCTGGGATTATAAGCATAATTTTTTTTAAAAGTGACAAATATATTGATCCAAAGAACTGGTAGATCATGTTGTGCAATCTAATTTAGAATCCAAACAATAAAAATATATGCAAAGCATATTGATTTTTTTCTTTTTTTTCTTTTTTTTTTCTTTTTTTAAATTAAATTCAAGTCTGGTAACAGTGTAATGTCTTCAGAAATTTATAATTATTATTATTCAATTATACCACCTAAGCATTTTAGTAATGGCAAGATGATTTGTTTATTGCATATTCTGGTAGATACAGTACTAAAAGTTATAGGGTTCTTTTAGTTTTACAAATCTAAACTTTGTTTGTTGCTTAGATACACCTTTCAGTATTGTTTGGTTAAGTATAACCTACACGTTCACAAAGAGGATTGAAAACTATGTGGGCTTTGGAAGTCTCAAGGCATGGTAGCTTTTTAAGAGCAGAGGGAAGAAAACTTAGGAAATAGTATATATTTTAAACTTTTCTTTTTGTCCACACAGGCCTTGCCTAAGGCATCATTACTGGGAAAAGAATGCTGCTATGAAATTTATCAGCCATGTGCAGAATTTGAATTGAAGTTCACACAAACAAATGAAAAATGGCCTGATAGTGAATAGTGAAGTTATGTTCTTGTTGAAGTGGTTTAAACTGTTTTACTGTGTTGGAAGTTAATATGAAAAATATTTATTTCCTTTACCCTTGTAAAGGATCTTCAATATTCCAAAATAATAGCAAAGGATAACACTTGTTAGATTTTTTGTATTCTATTATTTTTTGGTAGGGTGTCTTTTAATTTTTATTACTACATTAAATTTAATTTATCAGCCATCATTTTCAAATAAACAAATTCTCCTGTTTCTATGCAGGAAAGGCACAAAAATCAAAGTGGACCAAATCCATTCCACAACGTTGCTATGCCGTATTTTCTGCCATTTTTCAGTACCAGTTACTTTTCTGTTTTGATTTTAGTCTCATGATGCAATGGCCCAAATTTGGTTTTGCGTTTTTTTTGTTTTGTTTTGTTTTGTTTTTTGGGNTGGTTGTTTTGTTTTGTTTTGTTTTGTTGGGTTTTTTTTGTTGTTGTTGTTTTGTTTTGTTTTGTTTTTAAGCCATCTTGGTTCCAGGCAGGAAGGTCAGGTTTAAATTTCTACAGTAGGCATGAGAGGACATGGCTAGGACTCAGTTATTGTATGCCACCTCACCTCATTGCCAGGGGAAAGGGAGTCTCCTTCCACAAGAAAGGGCTCTTTGGTTGGGCTGGCAGGGCTACAGTTGGGTTGCAGGCTCTGTGGTGAACATTCTGACAAATGAATCACTCTCTCTCTTGTACATTTTATTATTTATTATTAATATATTTGCTGTTAATGTTGTTTTGGGGGTTTTTTTAAATCATTACTTTTTCTAGCAAATTGTTCCTATCTCTACCCATGACCTTTGCATTTTGTGTCTCCAATTCTCCTCTCCAGCTCATGGCCCGAGGAAGGGAGAGAGGGAAATGAGAATCATAGAATCAGAGAATCACAGAATTTCTAGATTGGAAGATCATCAAGATCATCAGGTCCAACCCATGCTGTAACACCTCAACTAGACCATGGCACCAAGTGCCACATCCAGTCATTTTTTAAACACATCCAGGAATGGTGGCTCCAACACCCCACCAGGCAGGCCATTCCAGGACTTTATCACTCTTTCCATGAAAAACCTTTTCCTAATACCCAACCTATATTTCCTCTGACACAGCTTGAGGCTGTGTCCTCTTGTTCTGTCTGTTGTTTGCTGGAGAAAGAGACCAACCCCCAGCTGTCTATAGCCACCTTTCAGGGAGTTGTAGAGAGTGATAAGGTCACCTCTGAGTCTCCTTTTCTCCAGGCTGAACAATCCCAGCTCCCTCAGTCGTTCCTCACAGGGTTTATGTTCCAAGCCCCTCTCCAGCCTCGTTGCCTCCTCTGGACGCGTTCAAACATCTCAATGTCCTTCCTAAACTGAGGGGCCAGAGCTGGACACAGCACTCAAGGTGTGGCCTCACCAGTGCCCAGGACAGGGGAAGAATGACCTCCCTGCTCCTGCTGCCCACACTATTCCTGATAAAGTGGCATGTGGTTTTAGTGGGAGCACTAAATTAGAGAATTCCCTTCCTTAACCACATCAAAATCAAAGTTGGCTTTGTCAGGTTTCTTAGATGAAAGAATATTTGTTAGTTTGTTGTAATGATTTGCTAAGAACTAGTTTAGCATTCATATACAGATATTCAGCTTTCTGAGTGAATTTGCAATACTTGAGAGCTAACAGTAATTGCAATAAGTCTGCAATTTCATCACTGTCCTCACCTATGCATTGCAAATTAATGCTGGTTCTGAATTTGCAGCAGTTATGAGGTATTTAGAAAATTCATAGCATATTTGTGAGAGTTTTGTTAATCTGTAGATTTTTTCAGTTATAACAAAATGAAAAAAATATAATTGTTTGTTTCATTAGAATAATTTAAGGTGCATCATAAATGCAACCATTTATGGTTTATAAAAGATTTTTCCTGGAGATATCTGTTTATGTCCTCATTTCTGGCACTCACATATCTATAATGTTGATGATCTGATCTTTCCTCTGTTAAAAGTCATGGCTGAAAAGGCGTAAAAATATTAACATCTTTAATTATTAATATAGACAAAAAATTGTGCATGCTCCTCTCTTTTCTATGTATTTAATAGAGGTCTTCAGACCTTGTAAAAGCAGACAGAGAAGTTGTGTACTGTGGTGGTGAGCTGGCATGCATATCCATATTAACATTTTTAGCACCACACTAGAATGCATTATTGCTATTGCAGCAGCTCAAGTACCTGGATCCCTAATGTCTCTATATTAATTTCCCACATCAGTAGTGAGACTTGTTGAAACTAAGCTTCTCTCTTCAGCCTGTTGATCCAACTGCCAACTTGTACCAATTGCAGAATGGCTAGGTTTTTTTGTTTGTTTTTTTTTTTTTTCTTGATGGCCTACAAATGTCAAAAACTTTTGGCTGTTACTTGTTTTTTTGATATGAGTGACTTCTGAGGAAATGGTCACATCCTCCCTCTCCCCTCAGGCTGTAATGTATATGGCCACATCCTTAGGCTGTGCTTAGCAGAAGGCAAACTTGAGGTGAAAGTCTGAGAGCGTGAACAAATTTGAATTTAAAGAGATTTATCTTACTTTTCATTCTGTGTACAACTACCTGCACATAGGTCCCATGGTAGAGGCTGTCATCTGAAACTAAGCTGGCTGGGCTGTGCTTTGAACATTCATTGTCTTATTTCAAAATCTGAATCAGAGGGGTTTTTTTATCTGCCAGTTTAGATATGGAATGTAAAGTGAAAGTTTACAACAGCACAGAAGTGGCTGAACAGGTAGTGACAGTTGAGTTTGCACTGAAGAGTTCCCTTATGCAGAATTTAGTGCTGTCAGAGCTATCTGTTTAAACCTGGGTGATGAGAACACAGTTTTTAACCCTTTGGTGAATTTTAATCCAAGTCTTCACATTGACTTTACTTAATCATATTTCATCTATATGATGATTGTTGTAGAAAGGCATGAAAAATCCTGATGTGCAGTGGCCCAGAAGTACAAAAATCAGACTCAAGTAAAAATATGCATCCAGTTTCTATACACACAAGAGTAAATTCCAGAATGTGAACAACTGAAAAATATTTAACATGAAAAGGTGTCTGAAGTGGAAATGATAAAAGTAGGGACTTTGCCTAATTTGCTTGGTTTCTGTCATCTGGAATGTTTCTTTTTGTTCTTTCATAGACAACATTCTTAAAACACGTCTTCTGCTTGCTTTAATTTTGCATGATTTTGTTGGTTATTTCTTGTTCCAGTTCTTAAATTAGAAAAAAGTACTACTAATTAATTTGATTAATTACTACCTAGTCAAATAACTCAGCTTTTTTTTCTTTTAATAGTCCCTGAAAAAGAAAATTCATTCTGTTTCTTCTTCCGAAATACTTACTTATTTGCATGCATAAATTATCTACAATGTGGTATGGCTGAAGTTTTATGTTGCTCAAAGACACTACTTGAGGAAACAAGTTAAAAATGGAATAGTAACTATCTTTAAAACCTGTGTATCTTTAGAACCTAAAGCCAGGTAACTTTGATATAGGCAGTTGTATAGGGAAACAATTTTCAAGGCACACTAACACAGAGCTCTGAAGAAATCAGTGCAGCATCTTCCCAGACACTGGAAATTGCTTAGGACTTCTTGTACAGTTGTGTAATGCAGGGAGTTAATGGATTCCTATCTAACTTCACTTATGACACTGTATATTTTGAGGAGAAATAGATGAAGTGAACTTCATTTAACATCACAGAAAGATGGAAACTGGGTTTATTTTGTCATATATTTTATTAAAATTTTCCACAATTTGGCTTCTTTGCTTGGAAGCTTTACTTTTCACTATTGCAACAGAATATGAAAAACTTTATATTTCCTCACAATAAAGTCTGAGGTCACAGTACTTTTGATGCTAAAATTAATTTAGTTCATAATATGGAAAAAAACCCTCATTCACAAAGATATTAATTGTGTGAACTTTCCAATTCATGTTAGAATCTTAGTTTTTAAAAACTAAGATTTATAGACCTATTCATAACTTTACCAAGATTTACAATACCACTGGATCTACTACTTTACTTTCAGATATGTAAATGATCAGTGTATCATGGCTGAAAAGTCTCTTTGTCAAGGCAGATTCATCATAGAGAGAATCTCAGGGATTTTGTAGCTGAAATTGTGCTGGTCATTTAGACAATAACAAAGAATATTGGTGGACATTAGCTATCATGCTTATTGCTAAATTTTTATGAAGTTCTACAGAATCATTTCAGCTCATAAAAACAGGTTCTGGTTCTTTTTGGGCACCATTGAGGAGGAAGCACGAGTAAGGAAGCAGTTCTAATAGGCATATTTGGACATTGCCACTTAGTTTTGGAAGGTGAGGGCACATCAGAGAGTGAATACGAGCCAGTCCATGTTACACAGCCTCAGTGTTAGTGAACAATCCCAGGATTAATAATGCAGAAATACATGTGTGTTTTAAATGGTACTGATAAATTAATCAACCTTTTAAAAATTATTTATTATGAAGGGTAAATTTGAAGTTGAATGACTTTTCTTTCTTGCAGTCCCACACATATTTTGTATTTACTTATCCTTGTCTTTCACTTTGGCTCTTCTCTAGGTCTCTCTTTTGCCCTCTTTTTCACTCTCTTTTAAGAATAATGATCTCTATATCTCTCATTGCAGGCAAGAGCAGTGCCCTCTCTCTCTTTGTTCTGTTACACTCCACCCACTGTTCTGTTCTCCTTCATTGTCCCTGTTCAGTTATCTCTAAGCTTTTTATCAACATTGTTTCTTGTCTTTTGCTCACTCACAGTCACAATGAAGTGTGGCATGTTTAGGTTGCAGGTCAAGTGTTACAATTTGGAAAATGCTGGATTCCAATTTAACAGTTACAAGTTTAGGGGTGAGTTGAGATGATTGTAGAAGGACTCCAGAGTTTTAAATGTGTATACTAATTTATTTATTTTCCAAAAGAGAGGGAAAAAATAGAAATTAGTAATTTATTCAATTCACTGTATTGAATTGCCTTTCTGATAACAGGTCTTTATTTGCACAGATCTGACACTAAATATAGTTAAATGCTTAACCAGGCTACCAGAAACCCAATCTAAATTAAAACTGAGCATTTTGTTTTGTTTTGTTTTAATTATGAAAAACTCTAGAGAGAAAATAAAAATATTTTAAAGAATTGAGTAATGCAACATTGCTTTTTGGTATCCTGAGCCCAGCTGGAATAACTGCAGAGGAAACTGTATTTATCACAGCAACACTCCAGCAAGGTTAAGCTTCTTACCTTTCTTCCTTTTTGGATTAGACTTCTATTACACTCGCTGTCAAGACACCAAATTGACATTCTGTGTTGACTGCCACGCAGTCTTGTTATATTTCTTGTTTCTTTTGAAAATGAGTTTCTTGCATATTTAGCTATTGATCTTTGTTTCAAAACCTGTTTATATTAACTCTTAATATATGCATAAGTATCTCTATACTATGGAGCAAAGTTTTTCTGTATAGAAACTAATGAAGATAGTTCAAAAAGAAAAAAAATAGGCAAATTCAGAGAGCAATAAGGAGCAAATATAGTGCTGTTTTAAAATGAAGAAATAATTTATATTTTTCTGGCATTGTGTATTTGACTTTATAAATCCAAAATATGTTGCTAGTAAATTCAAAAGATAAATATTCCTGATAATCAGTTGCATGTTTTTAAAACATGAATTATTTTCTATTATCAAAAGTTTTGATGACTCCAGAGGTAGCAAATTAGTTTCAGAAGACCATGATCTTGAAACTATTGGTAGCTTGGACTAAACTTTTCTATTACCATATTCTATTAAACACTATGGCCTGGTTTCTTCCTAGTTCTTTCCAAGAAACAGGGAGGGTCATCTACAGTCTTTGCATGGCATATGTAGGGATCAGGAATTATAGTCAATCCTTGCTTTACTCTTTGAAATAAAATCTTTCTGGAACACTGCTGAGTGTCATGCTGGGGGAAGGGGACTTTAGCTGCCCAGCCCATATAGCCTGTGGTTAGCCTGGTGAAACAAAACTGGCACTCAGGAGAAAGTTTGCTTCTCCTCTTAATAAACTGGAAGGAAGTATTCTAAAAGGTGCCTCTGATTTGTTTACACTGACTTGTTTTTCTACTTCAAAGGTGTTGACTTCAAATTTTTTTTTGCCTGTCTCTCTATATTTCATACAAATATTTAGCTGTCAGCTGGCATTCAGAGCTCCTACTCTTCTCTTTAAGCTATTTCACTTATTTACTTCTTTAAAGGTGAGATGTATTATGTTCTAAAAATGCCTGTTATTGTCAGTTACCAAAAAAGGAAATCCATCCATATGCAAGTGTTTATAAAATTTATAATTAGGTAAATTGAATTCCACACTAAATGTCATTGAAATCTAAATTTTTCCAAATAATGTTAGCTCTCTAGGCTGTCATACCCAGATTACATTCTAATCTTACAGATTCTTGATGTCCAACATGCCCAAGGAGAAGCTTCATGACTAAAACCTAGTCCAACATCTTTGATTATTCAGTCCTTTTTTTTTTTTTTTTTTTACTCTTTTGGCTAGACAAATGTATATTGTTTTACTTTTATTCATTATGAATGTTGTTGCAAATAAAATTTTCTCTAATTGACTTCAGACTATAGCATTCTTCCATGTTCCTTCACTGCTATCTGTACTGAGTCAAACACAAATGATGTGTTTTGTATTTCAAGATCTTACACAAACTCCTGCTTTGTTCCTTCCTTCCGCACTGAGGGGCTGACTCCTGATTCTGATAATTAGAAATTTAACAAGAGGATAAGTGATTCATAATGATTGCTCCCTTGTCATTCCCCTTCATCATTGCTATTTCACAGAATCATGCACAAAACACTTTAACAATGTTTGTATTGACACCTCTCATTTACTATGATGCTTAGGAAAAAGTAGCAATTAAGCTGATGATGTTTTGAGATCACTGCTGATTTTTTTTGTTGTTGTTTAATGTTGTGTCATTGTTTCCTTGTAGTCTCATGTTTCTGTCTGAGTCTAGATGCTTTATTTTATATTGTATTTGGGGAAAGAGCTATCTGACACTACTTGTCTAAAAGTTAGGTGAATACCTATTCCAAACAAGTCATCTTTGGACCCTCTCTAGTTGAACCTGAGAGATATCTAAATAAGTGGGGTTTCATCACATTCCAGAATGCACAGAAGGAACTTAGCTTGGCATACATAGCGAAATTTAACCTAGAAGTCTAGCTTTAGACAGTTAAAAGTGACCGAGCTTAATCATAGTCTTGAATTTTAAGTTGGCTGAGATATAAACAAATTTTCTTCTGCTTTCATTCATGTTTAAATAGAGTAGGATCTAAGTCCGTAATTGGGTGTGGACTAATTACCAAAATTAAACAATTACTAACATAAAACTGAAAAAAAATAGTCACTAGAGTAAAATTAAAAAATGAAAAATAATTTTAAAAACTAATGCTATAAGGAGTAATTCACCTTTAGGAGCATGAGTTGTAGATCCCTACAGTTCAACCTTCCCTGTAGTTTACTTTTCATGGGCATTAATATTTTAATACAACTGATAATTTTAATTGAAATCACAAAAAAGCACCCCTGCCCCATGTTACTATAGTAATAGAAATAATTTTAAGGGACACGTTTTAATCAGTGAGTAATTAGTAATGTTGTTTCATCAGAAAAGTTATATCTTTAAATGCACAGTCACTGCATTATAGCTTAAAACATGACTGAGTGCATCTATTTTTGAGTTGAATATTTTAAGTGGGCAGATAGAGGCAGAGAAAAAACATCTAATGTAGCTGATTACAGACAATGCAACATAATGTAATTTAACAGTTGACTCGTGCCATTACACATTACTGACCTTTTTAGACTGAGCCTAATCATCTTCTTTGTTATTGCAAAATTTAAGCCCAATTACAATATTTTTAAATAAAAATTTGCCTCCGTCTGTCAAAAAAGAGTATGGCATTCATGATTGTCTTCATGATTTTTATATAATTACATCTGTCATTAAAAATAAAATCCTCCAATGTTTCTAGCTATGCGATTTTAAAACTGTTTTAAAGAGCAATGAAGTTAATATTCTAATATTTGCACATTTTTTACCACTTGACTTCATATTCTAAATAGCACACAAACACTCAGTTCAAACAAAATATTTTTATTAAGAGTAGGAAATATATATTTAAATTAAAGAAACTATGGCAAGACAACCTCTTAAATGACTGGTTAAATCAAAAACTTCTCATCTTTTCTGTATATATATTCTGTAAGCAGAGAGGTACTGGTGCCTTCCTTATGCTGGTTTTACATTTTTTCTTGCTGTGGTTTTCCCCATCTTTCAGGGTACATTGTCATCTACAGTAGCTTCAAAGTGTTCCAGAAACAGAATTTCAGTACACTGAAACAGTGACCATTGAGTGGATCATAGTATAGAGTCTTCAGCTGGGTAAAGGATCAAACCACAGTGATGCCACCTCTGTTTACCCAGAATATGAGCAGTGGAAAAATGTGCTACATAAAAGCTTAAATGCAAGATGCAATTATCACTTTCAATCTGCTGTGAATGATTTTTCAACAGCAAATGCATCAATTTCTCAGCAAAAATATTAGGCTTAGCTGTCTTAGTGATATCTGAGAAGCATAGTGTTTTTACCACACTCTACTACTTCTCTCTACTCTAGCAAGCTCTTGTTTTGCAGAAATGGTGTAATTATGAATTCTATTTCCACACTTACTTTGAAAATTATATTTTCTTGTTTACAAAAACTAATTTTCTTTCATTTATATAAAATAAAATGTGTCTGTTTTCCATCAGTAACTCTTTACAAGGACAAACATTGATTCAGGTTAGATATTTCACTCATTGAAAACAGAAAAGCTTTTTTCTTTTCTCCTTGAACTGCATATTCTACTCAAGGAATTTGAAGGCCATGATGCTGAGTATATTCTAAAATTTTTCCCCTAGGTTTTTTTTTTGTTTTTTTGTTTTGTTTTGTTTGGTTTGGTTTGTTTTTTTTTTTGTTGTTGTTGTTGTTTTATAATTTTTCTAGTAGATTCCATTGATAGAAATGGCTAACAGAATTCCATACTGTTCAAAGATTTTTTCTTTTTTTTTTTTTTTTT
>VWYP01017798.1:3727-16426 GCA_013400435.1 Pycnonotus jocosus | reverse complement strand
CAGCCCGGCCCGGCCCGGCCGTGAGTCAGCCCCGGCGGGGCGGGAGGGCACGGTGGAGGCGTCGCCGGTGCAGCCTCTCGGCTGCGGGTACAGGCGTCTGCAAATGCGGAGCATCCCGAAGCATGAGAAAAGAGGAAATCTCGGGCTATAATGCGAGTATGCTCTTGAGGCCAGGAGGGCCAGTGCAGTGCACCTGGGGTGCATCGGGAAGAGTGTCAAGGGACGTGGTTCTGCCCCTCTACTCGGCCCTAGTCAGGCGACATCTGGAGCGCTGTGTTGAGTTCTGGGCTGCTCAGCACAAGAGAGACANCAGGCGTCTGCAAATGCGGAGCATCCCGAAGCATGAGAAAAGAGGAAATCTCGGGCTATAATGCGAGTATGCTCTTGAGGCCAGGAGGGCCAGTGCAGTGCACCTGGGGTGCATCGGGAAGAGTGTCAAGGGACGTGGTCCTGCCCCTCTACTCGGCCCTAGTCAGGCGACATCTGGAGCGCTGTGTTGAGTTCTGGGCTGCTCAGCACAAGAGAGACAAAGAGCTACTGGAGAGGGTTCAGTGGAGGGCCATAAAGATCATTTGGGGTCTGGAGCATTTCTTTCATGAGGATGGACTGCAGCAGCTGGGCCTGTTTAGTCTAGAGAACACTGACAGGGGATCACATTAATGTATATGAATACAGGATGCTGTCAGTTGGATGGTTCTTCTCAGTGGTGCCCAGTGACAGAACGAGGAGCAATGGACACAAAAAGTGTCACCTCAGTGTAAGGAAGAACTTTTCCACATTGAGGATGGCAGAACACTGGAACAGGCTGCCCAGGGAGGTTGTGGAGTCTCCCTCACTGGGGACATTCAAACCCCACCTGGCCACGTTCCTCTGCCACCTTCTCTAGGTGACCCTGCCTTGTCAGGGAAATTGGACTAGACAACCTCTAGAGGTCCCTACCAACGCTGACAATTCTGTGATTCTGTGGTTTAGTGATTTGAGGAGGAGTGGGAGGTGGCACTGGGCAAGGTCCTGCCGTGCCCCACCTGGCCGAGACTGCTCCCGAATTCCCAGAAACTTCCTGGGCAGGGCCGTGCCCACAAGGGCTGTGTCCCAGACTCCACCTACCTGCCTGCTGGCAGAAAAAAATTTAGACTCTGATCCCAGTCTTCAAACTCTGAGGCGTGTGTTCAGTCCTGGGATGTCACTGATAGTATAAAATGTATTTTACCTATAATTTACACTTAATGCAAAATGACAGAAAAAATGAAGCATTTGGAAGACTGAGTACTCCCATAAATATTTTAATGTTTCATATTTTTTTTATCCTTGGAAAAAGTAACAAACATTCATACAGACTTTATAGCTACCCTAGGAAGTGGTGGTGAATAATTTGATAGATAATTTTGTCATTCATTTGCAGAATCTAATGTTTTCTCTCCACACATACCAGCTTTTCACAGTAGATCTTAGGTCATTTTGTTTCTTCCCCAGAGGCCAGAGATACTTATCTTTTAGTGTTTAATTTTTTTGTCTGACACCACTTGTTGAAAGATGTTTGCAACAAAGCAAAAATGAGACCAGGTCTGTTTATTGTCTGTTAGCAGATGAAAGCAGAACTGACTTTTCTGCTAGGAATGGCATCGTGGTGTAGGCCATGTAGAGCCAACAGCTCCTACAGGTGAATCTATGCAGCAGAAGTTCAGTAAAAAACTACGAGAGGGTGGGCTCAAGCTGTATAATTAGATAAAATGCAAGAGATAGTCCAGCAGGTAATGCTGCTGTGTTTAGTGTGTGTGTCTCCCTAACAGAGGTGAACAATAGGAGCTATTGCATGTATTTTGTTTGGCTGAGTTCAAAATTTTGTTCTACATTTCTGGTTCTCACTTCGTTTTGTCTGGTTTAGTGGTTACTTCCTGCTGGTTTGGGGGTTAAAAGACAAGGGGAAGTTGAGTGCCTGATATTGGTGTACTTTGGACTCCATAGTTTGAATACCATCAAGCCTCATAACTTCCTCAGACTAAGATCAAAGGAGTAAGCAGGAGATTATTCCTGTTCAGTAAATATGCTGTTGAATGCCAGCAATTGCAAAGACTAGATAGATATTTTTGACCATACTAAGTAGAGAAATTGTTGTAGTGTATAATCATGATTTGTAAATGGTTCATCCCTTCCCCTGACACCCCCTATCCCACCCCCTGGTGGTATCACCCTGTCTTGTCAATCACCCTGGTTGATCCTTTCCTATTGGCAAGATGCCCGGGTGCCACCCTTCCCATTGTGGTGTAGAGTGCCCTTGGCCTTGACCACGCCCCTCCACCTTCCCATTGGATCTGGACCCCCCTGGTTCAGGTTTCACCCAAGGTGACATAAGTGGTCCAGAATCCATTCTGATCCATTCTGCCTTCCATCCACATGGAATAAACATCTCCTAACCACAGCAGAATCCGCTCATCATTCACCAAGCCTCAGACCACGTGGCACCTGGAGATTGAAACCCCCACGCACTTCCAAGTGGAGCAGGGCTGAGAAACCTCTGCTATCCGGTAGCAGAAAGCCCTCGGCATCCACAAGAAATGAAACCATCACAATCCTCATTATATGCTTTTTATTTGGGAATGGATGTAGGAGCATATTTTCTTTTTAGGAAACAAAAAAGAGAAAGAAAATCTTGTATGGTTTAAACATATTTTGCTTATCCTTATCTGGCTGGGTATAGTGGCATAATAACGGTTTTGATTGTGTAATTTTTCTTTATTTTACCTACTAGGCTATAACACTGCTCAGTTGATAATTTCATTTGCTTATATTTTTCCTAAACTTCTTGAGTTGGAGATGCTTTGGTTGTGATTTGTGGATGTTTCAATTGTGTCATTTAGTGCCAAAATGTAGTAATCTTTTAACAACTTTCCTGTCCACAAATTCATATATGAAGTCTACAAATTCATGTATATAGTGGAAAATGCAGACAGTAATATAAAACTTCTGCTTTACGAACCATCAGATTGCTGTTGGAACACACATTCTCTGAGACCTAGATCAATAAAGAATGCATTTCAAGATTCCATCTGTTTTCTGTGTTTTCTATGGCTTTAATTTGCCTGGCAGAAATAATTTCCTATTCTAGGAATGTAATACTGTATGACTCTTTTCCTTAACGATTCTGAAGTTGCCAGGAGAACAATATTGACATGCCAGGGTACAGAGCTGGGCTTTATCATTATTGTCTGGGAAATATCCCAAACCTGTTTTAAATATTAGTATTTTCTAAGGAAAGAGCATGGTGTATCCCAGCACTAGCTTTCCCACAGCAACGTTCATAAACCCAACAGGCAGAAGATGGGAAAAGGCTAATACTTCTACCATATATGTTTCTGGGAATATGGACAGCAGAGAGTGGATGGTCTGTCAGATAATTTTCCTGCTTTTACAATTTTCTTTGCACTCAGACACCATAATGATAAATGTAACTACATTTCTCCAAACACTAGATATGTAGATTATATAGGTGATATATATGACCATCATCGGATGGAAGGCATCATAACTTAGCAATGCTGAAAATTTGTTTCCAGTAAAGCTGTTATTTAACAAACAGTTCTTTTTAAAAAAATTTTCCAGAAAATACTTGGGGCTAGCTTCCAGTTAAATTCTCCTAATTTTGCTGTTTACTCAGTGCTTTATATGTTAGAAGTAATGACACTGTGCTTTTAAGATTTTTTTTGTAAATATAATCTGAAGTGTGATATAAATATAAGGAGTCTGTCTTGCCTCAAAGTGGCTTAATACACTAACTTAGTTCTAAAAAACATTTCAGTTTGAGAAGGGAATAACATTTGCCTTTCATTGGCCAGATGTGGGGTAAACATACAGTTTTACAAATGAGGGCTTGTTATCCAAGGAACCCTTAACACAGGCTACAGTCATGCTCTTTCTTGTTCTCCCTGACTGTTCCTGTGACTTTTCAGTTCTTGAAAGAGTGGCAAAGCAAAATGGTGGAAAAATGTAGTGTAGCTTGATGGTTATGACACTTGCTGGGAAAATCAAAGCTTCCTTCAAGCGGAAGAGGAACTTTTCCACTTTGTGGAGAATTTTAGGGGCATAAAGAGAAGGAGAGAAAACAATAAAAGAAAAACCTTTTCTAAAAGGAAAGAATAAGCTGTGCTCTGTTCTTTGAAAGAACTGGGACAGAAAGAACTGTTTCCCAACAAGCAGAGATATTTTCTATCAAGTATAGGTGATTCAGCCAAGTAAGGAGGCAGCTGTTTGCTGATTATAATTTCTTTTTTGCTCAATATGCTTCATGGCTTGGAGTCTGTTCTGAATTATGGGACTGCTCTATGAGCTCTATATACCTTAGGTCCCCTGGCATTGAAACTAAACATATCACTTTTAGGTTTCTAAGTCAATTATTGGATATAACTCAGAAATTACGTACTGGAGAAGAGAGCTAATTCTTTATTTAATCTCTGGTTTTCAGTCCCACTCACAACATCAGTAGTTACAACCTGAAGAAGGTTCCTGCATTATTAAATCTCTAATACAGGTAAATTTACTCAGGCAAAAATCCATACTCAACACCTTCTCAAACACCTACTCAAAATGTATTATAAATTATAAGAAATTAAATGTATGGTATCAGAAAAAAATGCTAAGTAAAACCAGAGGTGCACTTCTTGTTCTTAAAAAATCTTATTGTATAGTAGTTTCCATAAATATTTCATTCATGGATGAACAAGGAGCTCCTGGCAAAATTTAAACATAAAAAAGGAATTTATAGGAAATGGAAGCAGGTATGGGTAGTAGGGACGGGTATCCTGAGGCACTGTCTGGCATGCAAAGATATGTCTGTGGAAGCGAAAATCCACTTGTAGTTGAATCTGAGAAGTGATGTCAAAAGCAGCAAGATAAAGTTCTTGAGTGCACAAGTAGCAAAAAGAAGAATAGGGGAAATGTGGAGATTTTGCTGCATGAGGAAGTGGCCCTGGTGACATGGGATATGCAAAAGGCATTGCCATCTTCACCTTTACTAATAAGACTGGTCTTCAGAAATCCCAGATACCAGTGGGAAAGACTGGAACAAGGAAGTCATACCTTTGGTAGAAGGTGAGGTCAGGGCATACACAAGCAAACTGGACATATGTAGGTCTATATGTGCTGTTGGGAGATGTCCAGGACTGCCAAGGAAGCTGGATGATGCCATTGTGAGACCAGTGGATAATTTTGGATTCATCATGGTGACAGGGAGAAGTGCCTGAAGACTGGAGGCAAGTAAAGGTCACTTTTCTCGTCAAAAAAAAGCAGGTGAAGGAGGACCAAGGGAGCTACAGGCCAGTCACTCTCACTTTTATCCCTGTGATGGTTGATGGAGCAGCTAATCCCAAAACCATTTCGAGGGACATAAAGGACAAAGTCAGCATGGGTTTGCCAAGTCATGCTTGACCAACATGATATGATCCTGAGGTGCATCCATGAGATAACTGGTTTGATAAATGAGAGTAGCATCCTCATTTCTGGGTGATGGGGCAGAGGGTGTCCACAGCAAGCTGATATGCGAAACAGGTGGGTGTAACAGACACACCAGAAGGTCCTATTGCCATCTAGAGAGATCTGGACAGGCTGGAGAAATGGGCTGACAGAAACCTCATGAAATTCAACAGGAATTGCAGAGTCCTGCAGCTGGGGAGGAACAACCCCAGGCACTATTACCTGCTGAGGGCTGAGCCACTGAAAATCAACTTTGTGGAAAAGTACATGGTGGTACTGGTGGACACCAAGTTGATCACGCACTAGCAATTTGCCTTTGTGGCAAAGAAGACATAGGATATCCTGAGCAGCAGGCTGAGGGAGGTGATCCTTCCCCTCTACACTGATAATGCCTTATCAGAAGAAAGTATTGTGTCCAGATCTGGGGTCCCTGGGACAAAAGAAACATATATACTTTGATTTGTTATAGCTATCTACATACTTGTATTTTCCATGTGAAGAGAGATCAAAAAAATGATGTTTATCTATTGGCTACATGGACTTTATCTAAGACAATAAATTTATCAATTTTGTTGTTGTTGTTGTGAGTTATGTCAGAGGTGTCTCAATATCCATAGGCAAAATTTTGAAAACTATGGTTATTTAGAAATTTTATGGTAAAACCTTTTTTTAAAATTTTGTCATGACAACAGAGCAGTTCTTTGAAATCAAAATTTTCTGCAGGAATTGAAATACTAGGAGTAGAATTTTTGATCACAGTAGAGAATGCAGAAAAACAATTTCCATCTCATTAGGGCTAAGGTATTTACATGAGTTGCAGAAGAGCAATATCTGATGCTGCTTTGCCTAGATCAGGGTAGAAGACTGTAACCATGGGGAATACTTCCACAATGGGAGTAATTAGTTCAATAAAGGGTGAAGGCTATTTCTATCAGGTTTCTCACTTGGAACATTCTTGGTTTTGTTCCAATGCAATGTGAGACAACTTTTTATTTATACTCTCAAAAAAACTGTGGCATAGGAACTAATTTCCTATACAGCTCTGCTGACAGTATAATGTTATGTGCACTTGTTTGGCTCCTTTCCCATACAAGAGAGCTCTGGCAACGATTCTCAGATTTTCCATTAGTAATAATTTACATAAAGATTGTATATGTCTAGAGAAGGATAATTTAAGCACCATCTGGATAGAATCATAGCAACTCTTTTGCTATAATTTGTATTTAATAACTTCAGCTTAGGCTTGAAGAGATGATGTCTAATGCTATCAAAAGAAAGTAGTTATGGTATATGAGATCACGCTTTTATGACTACAGATGCCAAGGAACATAATAGGTAATTGAATTCTTTATTTGTCTGTTCATAATCCAATACCTTGTGATACTTGCCACCCACATCTGAGAAAATCAAATCTATTATGTCTTAGGAAATGGCCTCTAATGATCAGACTTTCTGCATTCCAGACTACTTTTAGAGCTATCAAAATTTTTTTCTGGTTTGGCTCTGCAAGCACAAACTTTTCTCTGAAGTGGACTGAAGTTTGCATTAGGGTCGTAGGTCTCCAAGGTGTCGCTTTGATAGATCAAAAATTCTTGCTTTTTCTGCTGATCAAACCTACTCTTAGCCCGGTAAAAAAGGCACCCACTGGAGATCTTACTCAGTAAGTTACAGGTTGTCAAAGGACTAGTCTCAGGGGATATAATTTATGGTTTCAGATGGTATATGTGGTATACAGGAAGAAAAAATGAAATTAGGACAATTATCTGGGCTACAGTAAGTAAACTCTCTGATTGGGCTTGCCACTTCTGTTTTTATCAGTCCTGGAAGACTTTCTACTGAACTCTAATCCTTCTTCATATAATAATGTCATAATATAATATGGCCTTGATATGATTCTAGCATTTGCTGTCTCTATTGAAATACAAGTTTAGGCTCTGATCCAGCAGATGGGAATGCTAGCTGAGAGTCATAAGTTAGCTGCAAAGATAATTTCCCTACATCTGTGCCTTCGTTTAAAATGAAAATACGTGGCATATAATTAACTTAGGCCATTTTATTCTGCAGTTTGCCTTGGAGGCCTCTGGTGTAGAGGTTTTCTATCTCTGAAACAGGTGAAAAGCATGGCTCAATATGCAAGACTGCAGCTGATGTCTCAAGAACCAGAGCAAACTGCTTTCTCAACCAATAAAAACATTTTTCAAAAGTTTTCAGAAAATCTGATTTTTTTTTTCCTGTGAAAAAGAGCCTACAGAGGAGTAAGTTCAGCCACAGGTGGATGCTTATACTTACTTACTGAATTTGGTCTTTCTTAGGGTTTGTCCTACAAGTAGTTTGCCTATGCTTTTAGCTTTGCACAGCCACATGGTGCAATTGACTTTAAGTGGTTTAATGACTTGCATACCATTAACAAATGTGGTTTGGGGAGAAATAAATATTTTTGCATGATTAAAAAAATTACTCAGTAGAGATGGTTGTGTAGCTGAGGAGAAATGAGAGAAGACATCTGGTCCTATCTAACATCTATTTCTAGCTAAAGCAGTTCTGATTTTTCCTTCTTCATTCATTTCTGCTTTTTGCCCAGTTTGATGACCTTACTTGTGCTATTTCTGGTTCTTACCTGATTCCTTGAGTAGCCAGTTCAACTCTGTAACCAGAAGATATGTATTAATCTTGTGATTATTTAATTTTCTGTCCTCTTAGTGAGCTGAATTTAGAGACCTGAACTGACTGTGGAAAAAATCAAACACCAGAGAGAGGAGAAGGAGAGGAGCATGGTGATATACTTGGTAACAGAGAAGTTCTCATGGAACTTCAAAGTGAGGGAGACCGATAATGGGAGAAGCCACTGCAGAAGCAGAATTGGAAGGACTATTAAATACAGCTGTGAGACAGCTTTATGACAAAATTATGTCCAGAAGGGATTAGGGATTAGCCCTTGAAGATGAATAGGTTGAGGCAAGCATGGGGGGCTCGTTGTTCAGGAGACACTCCAGAATTCATATCTTCAATATGGTATCATGGGGAGGCTGTCTGTTGTACATATCACAGACCAAGAAACAATTGTGATTCACAGATATTATCAGCACATTTGCACGTCTTGAACTACAGTATTGTCTAGATTCTGGATTGTTCAGAAGGACGTAGTAAAATTACAACAGTATGTAAGCTAAGAACTGAAAACTGTGTCGTTCACTGGTTCAAGAATTTAGGACTAATGAACAATGGGTGTTTTGTGTCTCAAAAGCTGTTGGATAGAATACAATGCACAAGTGCTGAAGAAAACAGAAACTGTTGAAGTCGTATCTCATTTTCAGTTTTTCACTTCATTGCCTGTATGATGCATTTCTTTTGTGTATAGTAGGCATGGAACATTACAACACAGTTTATCACAGCTGTTTTATGTATACAACAACTGTACTCCTTTACTAGCAAAGACTAAAGGAATTACAAAACATTATTTAAAAGAAACTGTATGAACAACATGGTTCATCAGATTAGAGCTTCTCATATATTTCCCTCATGCTTCTCTATGTATGCATTTTTTTCTATGCTTTGCTGCTCTATTATTTGGTTTCCATCTTCTTCCTCTCCCTTATATGGTGTGATTGAAGTCTTAGTTTACTTTTCTCATCCATGTTTAGACTTCCATTCTCAAAAAAAGTATTTTAATATAACTTTCCAGCATCTCGTATTTGTCTGTTACTAAGGGAATACGTACAAAAAGGTACACAAGAAAAGAAAGTCAGAATTCAGTGTGTTCATGTATGTGCTTACTTCTCAAATGCTTTTTTCATTAATTTCATTGCTTATTTTTCCACCAGTGACAAAATACGGAGTATCAGGAGCCAAGGCTATCCAGTAATTCCTGGTTCAGGGTCTATTTTCAGCTTGTTATAACTTTATCAAGCATAAGCCATTTGAGGTGAAAGTTTACTGCTTCACATCCTACTCAGCATAACAGCATAATTATTCCATTATTCTTCTAACATTTCTTGACTCTTTTTTTTTTTTTTTTTTTTTTTTTTTTTTTTTTTTTGTAATATGGGGGGAGAGAGGGGAGTTTTTTTTTTTTTTTGTGGAACATGAGGGGAGAGAAGGAAGTTGATTTGATTTCGTGTTAATGCAGGATAATTAAGGTGTTTCTTAGAACATGAATAGTGAAGAATATTTTTCCTTCTTTTGCCAGAACTAACAATTCTTGTGCCTGTTTCTCTGAAAATTTTTCTGACAGCTGGAGTCTCATTTTGGAGGCATTTTGAATAGAAGTCAGTGGCTATATTCAGCAAGCAACCTAAACGGATGTACTGAATCTTTTCTTGGGTAGTCTTGTGTTTAGGGCCTTCATCTGCACTTGAAGTATGGAACAGCCCCCTCTAATTCTTTTTATTTTTGTACTGGATCTCCCACACAAATCCTATAACCTCTAAAGTAAGGTAACAATCTGTCTCACCATGTATGTGCTTAAAATATTTTGTACGGAACAGAACAGCTTTGAGAAGAAATGTTCTTTTTCTAATATATCCCTTTCTGTGCAGAATCCCTGCTGTGAAGGAGCAACCCCTGCTTTGGAGTAATTACCAAATTCCATTTAATGTGGAATAATTGTGAGTGTAGTCACACTTAGAATATATAAACTGGGCCATTTTTTATATTCTCTGGCAACTTTATTCTGCACTAGTGGATAAAGTTTGGGAAGAAAATGTATCTTTCTTTCCTGGTTTTGTAAATGACGCCTGAAAATGGCTGGTTTGGTTTGGGTTTTTAATAAAGCCTATTTGTCAGATTCAGCCCAGCATCATAGATATCATTACAAAATTAAAAATTGCTTTTTTGTTAAATTGATTATTCCTTCCAAAAGTGCATCCAACTATAATTCTAATATTTCTAATCTGTTCAAAGAATACTTGAATTTTTGCAAAAAAATAAGTCTGGGATTTCTCTTTTCATGTTTAATGAAGAACACATGAATTTAATTATAACCTCATAATTGTTACAATACGATTATCACGATTATTAGAGAGAGATGCCTCTGCTCAAATTAAGATGCAAGTAAGAGCATATGCCAAAGACAATAGTACAGATATTTAACTATAAATGCGAAATAGAAAAAGACAGAAAGAAATGGGAAAGAGAGGGTGGGAGGGAGAAGGAGAGTGAGAGACAAATGGAAAGAGTGACCAGCCCTGTGGATCCAGTGGCATCTTCTTGGTCCTTTTCACCCTGAGCTTGTTGGTGTTGGGGGTCCCATGAAACACAGAGTTCTGTGCATTGATATAGTTCAGGAACAGGTGGGAATGCCCAAGCACCTCCCCTGAGGTGGGGGGATGTTTTACACTGCCTTTTGCAACAATGATCTGTTGCAAAACGCGAATCAAGTGCAATCCTCTGGTGGAAGGCTTCAGAATCAGTAATGGGCATGCTTCCAGGGTCTTTGGTGGTTTATGACACCTTCTAGATGTGACAGCTGCCTCTCACGTCAGGGCAGTTGGATGTCCTGTGAAAATGTGACCTTCTGAGGAGGTGGGAGGGACAGTTTCACAACTGGGCTAGTTTGTGTAAGGGAAGATACTGGCATGGTAAAAAGCACCATTTGGTATCTGCTGGGTCTTCTTCTTATCTGGCCCAAATCTCTACTTTTAGCCTTCAGTGGTGGATGTTCACCCTCTCTGTTTCATGCAGACCAGAGGCTTTGTCACCACCTCCCCAAACACTCCCCTCCTCCCCCTCGGTTTGTGGGAGGCGAGCATGCAAACCTGGCCTCAGCAAATGAGTCTATGGGCTGTGGCCCGCCCCAGCCTTGTTTGCTTCTCCTTGGACCTGAGATACTTGGACAATAGTACAACAGTACTTTATCTTATCTCAAGTTCCTGTCAGGTGGCTTAGCTCACTGTTCAGTTTCCTGAAATCAGAAGACATATTATCAGAGGGCTGAGCTTCAGTGCTTGTAGATGAGCAGTTTCTTCTTTGCACAGTTTGCTACAGTGGACAAAGTCCTTTGGTGGTCTTAAGACAACTGTAACTTTTAGGTCTCTTATAATAATAATATTAGTATTTGAAAAATTGTGTTCTCAAAAACATGCCGCAATTTATTAGCTCAGTTTGAAACCTGTCAATACCATGTACTTTAGTAACCATTCACCCTAAGCTCAGTAACCTGAAAAGGATACAAGACTCTGAATAATGTATTGGGGATAAAAAATTCAGAGGTAGAGTCAGCTAATTTAATCTCTTGAAAAATCTGATTTTTCTGTATCTCAGAATTCTCGTCTAAAATATGAAGAATAAGTCTTCCTTAAATCCATAGCTATTTGAAAAAAAAAATAGAATTAAAAAAATCAAGAATCCAAGAGCTTCACCTGCAGCAGGGGACAAACTTCGTTAATGCCTGAAATAGTTAACTTGCTCTGGAGCAATTAAATAGAAACTCAGTTTCAACATCTAATTTTCTGATTTTAGTTAAGTCAAATAACTTATATTTATTAATTTATTAATCTTATGAAGTATCTTTCCTATTGAGACGATGCTTTATTTAAACCAGATAATTCACTTAAGATTTTGGTCCACTGAGATTATTAAGAGAAATATTTCTGTCACCAGTCTGCCTTGCCTCTGATGGCGGGCTACGTCAAACAACAACAAATTGTTTTATCAAGTGCTGCTATGCTTTTAAAGGTCTGCTCAGCCTTGCAAATAAAGATTCTACTGCTTTTGGCAGAAGAATGCGGAAATTTTCCTTTAAATTCAATTTGCAATTCAAATCATGCCTTCAAAACAGGATTATCAAACATCAAGTTCATGCAGGATTCCTAAAACATCTTAATGCAAGTTGGCAGTTGCTTATCACACATTATTAAGCAGTGTTCAGAAATCACAATGTTGTCACTGTTATTAGAAGCCTCTTTATATTGTAGTACATAAGTAGCTTATTAATCTGAAAAGAAAGTTACTAATAGAAGGGTCTTAATTGCTATAATTACATTAAAAGTAGTCTTGCTATAAAGCCTGAAAAAGCTTTAGTTGCTTTACAGACTTTTGTGTCTTTCGATGATCATTATGAAATGCTAGTGATTTTAAATTAGCTTTTAGAGATAATTATGATTTAAGTTGTAAACTCTGCATTACTCCATGTAGTATAGCCTGAAAATACCTTCTGCTTTGAGATTCCAATATAACTAAGGATAAAATTCTACCAAGACTGACATCACAATTTTGGTTGGGTTTTTTTTTGTGTAT
>VWYP01017797.1:0-18507 GCA_013400435.1 Pycnonotus jocosus | reverse complement strand
AACAGGGAATGCCAGCCCTGGGCAATCCTGTGCTGGTGCTGCATGTGGTGTGTGAGGTCCCTGAGCCCACAGTGCCCCTCATTTTGTGCCACCCCGAGCTGGCAGCGTGTGGGAAGCTCTCCCTTGGTGGCCCTGGGCTGGGGGTGACCCCAGGGCAGCGGGGTTAATGGGGAGCACTGGGAGCACTGGGATGGGTCTGGGGCAGTCGTGCTGAATGGAGCTGTTCAGGCTCAGCCTGCTGAGGGTGGGTTGGAACAAATCAGCTGAGACTCCGTTGTCTCCATGCAGGAAAAGCCAATTCTTTATTCACATCACTTATTTGACACAGTTTTCACAGGCCTGGTGTGCAGCACCCATTATCTGGTAGTTTTCTTATCACTTCGTTAATTGGTCAGGAGGTGATTTGTGTGTGTGCCTGCAGGTCATTCACATTTTTTCCTTTGTGTGTTCTCATGGAACAGATCTTCTTGTTTATTCAGATGTTTGTGCACTTATTTTTCAACCCCAGAATAAGCTGTTGTGTTAACAAACCTTTCACACCAAGATGGTTTTCACACGGGGAAAATTGCAAATTACTCAACTACACTTAAAAAAAAAGTGACAAGCCAGCTATTAATTCAGCAGGCACGATTTTATGAAGCCTTTCCTTTATAATTCTCCTGCCTGTGACGAGGGTGGGGGACAGGAGCCCTGACCTGCTTTGTCCCCCTTGCTCCCCCCAGTTCCGTTTCAGCGGAGGAGGCGACGCTGGCTCCAAGGGCCCCATGGTGTCAGCCCAGGAGGCACAAGCCCAGGCGATCCTGCAGCAGGCCAGGGTGAGTGCAGCCAGCTGGGGAATGCCTGGGCTGGTGGAGGTCCTGATCCTCACAAGGGGAACATTTAAATGTTGTTTTTTTAATCTTCTTTTCTGCCAGGGTGGGGGTTAAATGCTCGGGATGGTATTTTGTGTTCGGTCTCAGATATTGTTATTTAGGTTACAGTCTCACAGGCTGTGGGTTCTACAGCTCTTGGAGCTAACAAAGTAAAAATCGAGCCTATCTTTCTCTCTATAAGGCTTTTTAAGGATAAACTGTCCAATTCAGAAATGACACCTAAATTATTTTTACTTTTAACCCAATAACCAACCACCCATGGCCCGCAATGCGGACTTTTCTCTCCAGTTATAAAATATCACCTAAACCCATGAAGAAGGTGAAAAAGAAGGACTCAGCCTCTGCTCTAAAACCTCCATCTTGCTTTATTTATCTATTCCTGTATTCTAAACCCTTAAACTCTCAGTTTTCCATAATGTGATATCACACACTTCTATCCAAACCCCACACCCACAATCCCAGTGCTGTCACTCAATTTTGGGAGCCTTTTCCATGCCCTCAGGTCAATGTAGGGTTTTTTGGGGGGTCAGAGCCTGGCAGCACAGAAAGCCTGAAATCTTCAGTGCCCAGGGTTCCAACAGGGTGGCTCTCAGCAGGTGCCTGCAAAAGCAGAATAAACCTCTCACATCCCTCCAAGCTCATCCTCAGTGCTGGTGCTGGAGCCTCTCACCTGCCACGGGGTTGCACCTGTGTGATTTGGGATTTTATTAACAAGCAGCAAGGCTCCAGCTGATGGAGTTTTAATTTCCTGCAGACCTCTGGCAGTGGCCACACAGACCCTCTGCCTTCAGCCTGGTTGTATTTTGAGGGTCCCTGTGAACAGCTGGGGGCTGTGCTCAAAGCATTTTCATATTTTTGTGTGGTTTTCCCCATAGTAAACCCTAATAATGAAATCTGTGTCACAGATGGAAGCTGCTCCCAGAATCTCAGCAGGCAGATTTGTAATTTCATAAATTTATTTGGGAATAGCTGCTGACTATCCCTGGAACATTTCTTTCCTTGGGTGACCTCATTGATTGATGTCCAGATCATCCCTGGCTCGCTGGTGAGACAAGATTGGCACAATCCCGGTGCAGCTCCTGTTCCCTGCCTGGATGGACACAGTGCAAAGGGCTTTGCACTCATCTCTTCAAAATGAAACTTCATTTTTAGCCAGTGGAGCTCTGAAATTGTCCTTCCCTGGGTGCTCGTGGGAGCTTTCCTGAGTGCTGATGTTAAAAATACAGAGCAGCAGCAGGAGCTGGGGGAACCTCACAATTCCCAAACCGCTCTGTTTGCCCCCATCTTACCCCAAAATCACCAAATTTGCTGCAAACGCACCCATGCCAGGAAGGAGAAAAATTTTAGGGTGACAATTCCCCAAAAGGGACACAACTTTGGGGTTGTTTTATATGGGGACAGGCCCAGAGCCCACATCTGGCTGCAGCTGGGATGTGTGGATGGAGCTGCTTTGTCACTCAGAGCTGTTTGCAGGCTTCAACACAGCATTTTTGGGGGGCTAAAATAAGCTGAAAACCCAATTTATTTCACCCTTTGATGGGATAAAATCCATTGGGATCTCCCCCCACGGGTGGCACCTGCCCCTGTTGGGTTTTTAACGCGGTGTTTGCCTCAGCTGGGAATTTTCTGCTTTCCCTCCAGCTCTTTTTTTCCAAAGGAGTTGGATTTTTTTTTTTTTACAGATTCAGGCAGAGTCCTGATGCCCCCAGCCACCGCATTTTCCTGTCCATTAACCTTGTGCTGCCAGTAATATCCTGGATTATGTTCCTGGGGTTACCTTGTCAGTCTTAATTTCCAGCCTGCCCAGCGTTTTTTCCATCAGCATTTTATTTTCCTGGGAAATAGGGGCTTTGACCTGACAAACGTTTCATGAGAAGCATCTGCTTGCTCCTGCTCTCTGCTTTTGTTCTTTTTTTTTTTTTCCTTCTGCCTGCTGAAAATTGGGATTTACCAAAAAATAAAGAACCTCCCTCCCCTCATTCAAAGCCCTTTTTAATTTAAATTTTCAAGTTTTGGGGGAAAAAAAATTTAAAACCCAAATAAATCCTGGGTAACTTTAGGACTGCGGATGAAAAGTGTAACATTTCTAGAAAGGACAAAAAAATCAATTCTTTTGTGAACTTCAACATTTTGGCTGAAAACCACGAAGCAGAAAGGGAAATAAATGTCATTTCTGTCAGGAGCTACAGGATATGACAGGACTGGAGAGCAGAGTCCTGCAGCAAGGACGAACTTTTCCTTTTGTGGCTTTGTTTTTTCTTGTTATCACCGCTGTTAATTGCATTATTGGGTTGATTGATCCCCTTAAAATTTGGCTTTCATTAGGCACCGAGTGTTGTCGCAGCCAGCAACAGTTCAGAACATCTCCCTTTTAATGGGGTGTTGTAAAAAGATGCCACAGAACCCAGCATTTGTGCAATATTCCTGCCGTTCCAAGCTCAATCACTGGGTAGATTTTAATTACTGGAGTACACGGATAATTACGGCGCTTTTGGAAGTGTTGGATCGTCACGAGGGAACAAATTGTCTGAGGGGTTGTTTTAAAGCATGGCCCAGCTCCATCTCCCACCGTGGAAATTACTGGGTTGATGCACGATTAACACGACTCCTTAATTATGGAGCTAAAAGCCCCCTGTGCTGGCTTTGAATTGGAGTTCGGTTTGGAGCATGTTAAATAGTAACAAGGAAAAAAAAGAAAAAATAAAAGGGAAAATTCCTCTAAAATTGAGCCATCGGGACAATAAAGGAAAAAAAAGTTGTCCTGAACTGAAGTGGGGTCATGAATGTTTATGAACTCTCAGCAGATTGATGGACAGTCCAGGGGCTTTCATAGGATAACAGAATGGTTTGGGTCAGGAGGGGGATTAAGTCTCATTCCAAGCACTTCCATGAGCAGGGACACCTTCCATGGTCCCAGGCTGCTCCAAGCCCTGGCCTTGGACACTTCCAGGGATCCAGAGGCAGCCACAGCAAATGTGGGCAAGGAGGAGTTGTTTTCCCATTGGAAACCCAATGATGAATTTGTTTTCCCATTGGAAACCCAATGAGGAAGTTGTTTTCCCACTGGAAACCCAATTAGGAAGTTGTTTTCCCATTGGAAACCCCATGATGAAGTTGTTTTCCCATTGGAAACCCAGTGAGGAAGTTGTTTTCCCACTGGAAACCCAATGAGGAAGTTGTTTTCCCATTGTGGGTGGGCCAGCATCTGGAATTCCTGGGGGATGTGGACATTGCTCCCAGGGTTTGTGGGCTGGGGGCGTGGGGAGGGCTGTGGGGGGTGGCCCAGGGGTGGCTGTGCCCCACTGCAGCCCCACAGTGACCCCCAGTGAGCCGTGTTTGTCCTGTGTTGCAGCTGGCACTGAGGGGACCAGCGGGGCCCATGGGGCTGACGGGGCGGCCGGGCCCCATGGTGAGTGCTGGAAATGGGGGGATGGAACTGGGGGATGGAACTGGGGAGATGGGATTGGGGGAGATGGAATTGGGGAGATGGGATTGGGGGAGATGGAACTGGGGAGTGATGGAATTGGTGGGATGGAGCTGGAGGGATGGAATTGGGGAGTAATGGAATTGGGGTGATGGAGCTGGAGAGATGGAATTCCGGGAGGTGGAATTGGGGAGATAGAATTGAGGAGTGATGGACTTGGGGAGATGGAATTGGAGGGATGAAACTGGGGAGTGATGGAATTGGTGAGGATGGAGCTGGAGAGATGGAATTGGGAAGATAGAATTGAGGGGATGGAACTGGGAAGATGGAATTGGTGAGGATGGAGCTGGGGAGTGGTGGAACTGGGAAGTGATGGAGTGAGGGGGATGGAGATGGTGAGGATGGAACTGGGAGTGCTGGAATTGGTGAGGATGGAGCTGGGGAGTGATGGAAGTGGGGAGTGATGGAGTGAGGGGGATGGAGATGGTGAGGATGGAACTGGGAGTGCTGGAATTGGTGAGGATGGAACTGGGAGTGCTGGAATTGGTGAGGATGGAACTGGGAGTGCTGGAATTGGTGAGGATGGAGCCAACCCCTGTGTCTCCCTGTGGGCTCTGGATCCATGAATGGCTTTTCCTTAGTGTGGGATCAATCTTCCCCCTGCTCTCTTGAGTGACAATACAATAAATCCTCTTCTCTGTCCAAAGGGACCCCCGGGCAGTGGAGGGCTGAAGGGAGAGGCTGGAGAAATGGGCCCTCAGGTGAGTGTGGGACTGGGGGGAGCTGGAAAAACGAGGGGTGGAGCAGCCTGAGAGGCTGTTGGGAAGCTGGGATTCAGTCACCCCGTGCCAGCTGGAAGCAGGAAACTGTGGGAACACGTGTTTGGCATGGAAATGTCCCTCCAAGTGTCCAAACGCAGGCTCTGGACAGGGTTTGAAGCCAGCAGTGTAAAATTCTGCAGGTCCCTTCCTGGAAAAACACCCATGGAGGAGTCCTGGGCATAAAAGATAAATTGAAGTGTGGAGAATTCCCTCATGCCCAGGGTAGTGTTCTTCCAAGCCTTAAATCCTGCGCTGAGGGAAAATTCCCATTTTCTGACGGCAGAAGAAGCGATTTATGGGACGCTTGCAAAAGCTTCCTCGTGGATAAACACCCACAATTCCCACCTGGAGATGCTCAGTGCTGACCCTCCCGTGTGTGTTTGGAATCCAGGGATTCACCTGGAAGCCCTGAGAGCCCCAGCAGTGCCTGATGTGACCTCGAGGTCACAACATTTCTTCTTCTCTCCTTGGTTCCTTGCAGGGTCCACGAGGCATCCAAGGTCCTCCCGGTCCTGCAGGGAAGCCAGGCCGCAGGGTGAGTGTCCTGGCAGCTGTGCTGGCCAGAAAGGAGCTGCAATTCCTGCTGGAAGCTGCTCCCGCTGCCAAAAAATGTTCCTCAGCACCGAGGGCGTTGCGCAAGAGGCAGCCGGGGCCAGGCGGGGCTGGGGCGGGCTCTCCCCGTCTGGGAGGACACAAAACGGGATGGGAGATAAAATTTGGGAGGATACAGATCAGGGTGGGAGTGAAATTTAAGAGGGCACAAGGATGGGAGGTAAAATTTGGGAGGATGGGAGGATGGGAGTTAAAATTTGGGAGGACAGAAAGATGGGAGTCAAAATTTGGGAGGATACAGATCAGGATAGGAGTAAAATTTAGGAGAGCACAAGGATGGGAGTTAAAATCTGAGAGGGCACAAAGATGGGAGGTAAAATTTGGGAGGGCAGAAGGATGTGAGTTAAAATTTTGGAGGACAGAAAGATGGGAGTTAACAGAAGGATGGGGAGTTAAAATTCAGGAGGATGCAAATGAGGAGGAGAGGTAAAATTTGGGAGGACAGAAATCAGGATGGGAGTTAAAATCTGGGAGGATGCAAAGATGGGAGTTGAAATTTGGGAGGATGCAAAGATGGGAGTTAAAATTGGGAGGACAGAAACAAGGATGGGAGTTAAAATTTGGGATGCAAATGAGGATGAGAGTTGAAATCTAGGAGGACAGAAGGGAGGAGGAGAGCTGAAATTTGGGAGGACAAAAATGAGGGTGGGAGTTGAAAACTGAGAGGAGACAAACAAGGATAAGAGTTAAAATTTGGGAGGACACAAGGATGGGAGTTAAAATTGGGAGGACACAAGGATGGGAGTTAAAATTGGGAGGATACAAGGATGGGAGTTAAAATTTGGGACACAAACGAGGATGGGAGTTAAAAACTGGGAGGACAGAAGTGGGGAGGAGAGTTAAAATCTGGGAGGACAGAACCCAGGATGAGATTTTCAATCTGGGAGGATTTAAAAGAAGGATGGGAATTAAAATCTGAGCAGTGTGGGGGGAATTCACATCCTGCTCTTTTATCCTGGGGTTTTTTTGGGTCCTTGATGTTGAGGTTGGCGCTGTACAAATGTTTTGAACTGGCCTGGAGTCCCCACTCCTGGCAGCGTGTGAGGAAATCCAGTCCCAGGATGGATCAGGTGTGAATCCTGCTCTGTTCCCATCCCTAATTCTGATTTTTATTTCACACCCTCACCACCACTCAACTTCCCAGAGGAAGGAAGGAGCCAGCCTCGCAGTGTGACCCACTCCTGCCTCCCTTGGAAGAGAAACTCTCATTTCCATTTGCAGCCATCATCCTCAGCATCCCTCAAAACCTGCTGGGAGCTCATTTTTTCCCATAAAAACCAACAGCCACAGCCCATGGAGCGAGGTGGCCTCGCTGCCTTTTGTCTCTCATTAACCCCAAACACAGAACAGGGATTTTTTTCCCTCACCAAGAGAAGCTGCCTGACTTAAATCTTTAATGAATCTAAATTTAAACCCTCACTGTGGCTCAGCTAAACCCTCTCCCAGCCCCAGCTGTGCCAGTGTCACCCTTTGGGTTTGACTTTGGTGTTCTCTGTTGCAGGGACGAGCTGGCAGCGACGGTGCCCGGGGGATGCCAGGCCAGACTGGACCGAAGGTAGAGCCGGGGTTTTTATGGATTTTGGGAAGCTACACCTTCTTTTTTTTAGCAGGAATGAGCTGAGGGATTCGTGGTGAAGGAGGAGGCTGTGAGGTGGTGCAGAGGCTCCTGTGAAGTCCTGGGAGTTCAGAGAGGGAGGTTAAACACAGAATAGCAATTTTTTTCTTTTCTTTCCTTTTTTTTTTAATTTTTTTTTTTTTAATATGCTGCAGTTGTAGAACAAACACTTTAGAATCCCAATTACAAAAAGCAAACATGAAGGAGTGGCTGGAAAGCCTCTAGAGTAGAACCACCACCAAAAAAAAAAAACCCATCTCTTAACCGGGTGAGGAAAGGGAGGCGTGGGGAGGAATTTTAATCACCTGTCATTTATTTTTTATTTATTGAGGACAAAATCCCTTCATTCCTCTGCAATCTGAAATTACCAAGCCAGAGAGAAGCTGGAAATGGAGTGCAGGGCAGGTTTTAGAAGGTTTTTAAACACTTTCTTATGGAGATGCTTGAGGCTGCAAGAGATGGGGGAGGTTTGAGCCAGACAGGGGAGGACACAAATCATTTACCCAGCAAAGTGCTTTAATTAATGAGCGTGAGCCCTCCCGGGAGGGGCTGCCAGGGAGGGAGGGGATGGAAAAACCAGCAGGTATGGGAAGGAGGAGGGAATTCTCAGTGAGCTCAGGCAGGAGATGCTCCAGGAAAGGGCTGGAGGTGAAACTCTGCTCGATCCACTGAGGGATAAAGGGAGGAGCTGGTGCTGCTTTAGCGATCCATGTGCCATAAATATGTGAAAATACACGAGGTTCACCCTTTTACAGGGAAAAAGGGGCTTTTCTCTCTCCTGGCTGCTGCTCCCTGCCTCTCTCTGGGTGTTGGGAGTCACCCAGGGTTTGCACCTCTCTGTGTCCTCTCTCTTCTCCGAGGAGCTGAGGAGTTCAGGAGATAAATCCTTCCTGTCCCAGTTTCATTAAGAGAATGTCCAGAATTTATTTATCTGTTTTTTCCTTCCTTGGAGGGATATATGGGATGGTGGAAAGCTCAGGACCTGCTGGGAGGTGTGAGGTTACCACAGTTTGCTCCTTGCAGTCCTTAATCCCACAGAATTAAAATGAAATAAATCATCAAATTAGGAGATTATGTTCTCCTAATGATGAGATGAAAAAAATCACCCAGAGAAACTCTGGAATTCATGTGGAAAAGCATTTCAAACCAGGGAAGAGGGAAGAGTTTAACTCCAAACGACTTGGAGGTGTTTTGTTTGTTTGTTTTTCACTTGTTTTAATCCCTAACTTTGAGATCCTCCCTGCTCTGCTGGAAGGTGAAGGCTGAACTTCTGGGGGAGGAAATCCATCCCTCCTTGACACAGCAAGGAAACAAACGGGAAAGGTGCTCAGATATGAGGGAAACTGGTTTAAACTGGTTTTGCTTTCAGGGTGACCGAGGCTTTGATGGCTTGGCTGGTTTGCCTGGTGAGAAGGGAAACAGGGTGAGTTTTCCTTTAATTCAGGGGCTGGGATGAGGCACAGGGGAGGATCAGTGTCCCTCAGAGCCTGGGGGATGTCACAGCTGCACCCCAGCATTCCCATCCCAGGGAGCTGCAAAATCCCTCTGCAAAATCCCACTGCAAAATCCCACTGCAAAATCCCTCTAAAAAATCCCTCTAAAAAAATCCCTCTGCAAAATCCCTCTGCAAAATCCCACTGCAAAATCCCACTGCAAAATCCCTCTAAAAAATCCCACTGCAAAATCCCACTGCAAAATCCCCCTGGGATTTTCTCCAAATGGGAAAAGGGAGGAAAAAAAATCACCTCAATAATGCAGCCCAAAAAAGCAAAGCAAGAGGCAAAACCCTCTGGTGGACGGTGCAGTTGGGGGTGGAAATTGTTTGCAGTTACAGTGGGTTCAAACTCTGTGGTTTATAATTAAAAAATGGGGGGAAAATGGGGGAAGATGGAAAAATCAAATCACCAAAATGTTCATCACCATTCCCTGCTGGCTTCCACAGCCACAGGGTTTGCATCTTCTTCTCTGAAGCTTTTTGTGCTTTTTTTTTTGTTTGTTTGTAGGGTGAGCCAGGCCCCCACGGCCCCCCAGGAGCTCCTGGAGAGGATGGGGAGAGGGTGAGTCTGCCTGGGGACCCAGAATTCCTAAAAAAAACCCCCAAACCTGGAAATGAGAAACCAATGCAGCTGCTGGGGGTGATCTCCTCAAAGGGAGCCTCAGGGTTGGGGTGGTTTAAAAGCAGCTCAGGGGTGATTTTGGATGATTTTGGGGGATCCGGCAGGAGATGGGAGAGGAGGGGTGGAGAATCATCCTTTTTTTGGTTTATTTGAGGAGCTCTAATTTGGCTAAATCCCATTCCCACCCTGCCCTGCCACTCAGCCTGGGGTTAAATCCTGTGGTTTTTGTTTCACCTGCCCTGAGCTGTGCCCACAGCCCCTCAGTCTGGAGCCCAAATCCATTTTTCTAAACAGCACCAGGAATTCTGAACCATCCTCAGGCCCTTCCAGTCCTTGGTAAAGTCAGTTTAAATCCTCAGAATCAGGATTAAAATCAGGTCCAAACCTTGCCAGCCCTGCAGGGGAGCTGCTTTTCTGTGTGAATATTATTGAAAAAGGGCAAAAGCATTGAATTAAAACTGTTCTGCTTTTTTTTCTTGTTTTTTTTATTGTTTTTTTCTCTCCCTCTTGCTGCTTCTCTCCGTGCCTCTGCTGCTGCCCAGGGAGATGATGGAGAAGTTGGACCCAGAGGTCTCCCTGGAGAACCTGTGAGTATCCCATTCCTTTTTTCACCCAGCAGCACCGCTTGGGGCACGGATTTGGGGTGGAAAAAGCATTTTTAGGGCTCTCAGGGGGCAGCTTTTGCCCTGAGATCATGCAGGGATTGAAGTCAGCTTGAACAATTTGAGAGTGGCTTTGCTGGAACAACTCTGCTCTGCTTATTTTCATTCATAATTTTCATTTATTTTCACTCCCACAAAGGTGAGAGTTCTTTTGTTTGAGAGTTTGGGGGATTTTTTTTTTTTAATGGAAAAAAAGAATTCTCATTGATTTTGTTTGCTCAGGAAAAAAATTGTACTGTAAATGTAAAACTTAGATTAATGTCATATTTTTCCTGCCTGTATCCTTCTCATTGGTTTGGGATGGAGGTAATCAGGAATTAGGTGTGGAAAATAGGTACAAAATACATTTTTGTGAGCGTTCACAGCAAATCCCAGTGAGGAAAGGGTTTTATCTCAGGGCAGTGGCATCTTCACCACACAATTCCCACAATTTTTATCCTGGGCTGTGTCAGTGACTCCTCACAAACCTCAGGGTGAAATCCTGGCAGGATTGAGCTCAAGGAAACTTTTCTGTGTGGGGTCAATACCCTGCTGCCAGGGCACAAAACCTCCTAAAGCTGCACTTGGGGTCAAGGTTGGGACCCCACTGGTGCTGGAGGAGGAGCTGGGAATTTCTGGTGTCAGTGAGGATCGGGAGATCCCAGCGGAAAAATTCTTCAGAAAAAGCCAAAGAGATGCTTTCAAATAAAACCCCACNATTTTATTTAGAAGCCTTCATCTTCCTGAAAATAGCCCCCCCAAAAAAAAACCCCAAAAAACCAAATAAACAAAAAAAACCCCAGAAAAACAAAAAAACCCCATCCAAACCCAACCAAACAGACAGTGAGCTGTCAATGAAATACTCTGAAAAAGCATTTTTTTCCCCCCAAATTTTGAATATTTCTCACTGTATTGGCAATCCAAACCCTGCCCTGGCTGTGGATCCCTGCTGTGGTGCAGATTTTGGCTGCTGATTTCACCTTCCACGCATTTCCTTTGTTTTTTTCCCCCCAAATTTTGAATATTTCTCACTGTATTGGCAATCCAAACCCTGCCCTGGCTGTGGAGCCCTGCATGGTGCAGTTTTTGGCTGCTGATTTCACCTTCCACTCATTTCCTTTGTTTTTTTCCCCCCAAATATTGAATATTTCTCACTGTACTGGCAGTGCAAACTCTGCCCTGGCTGTGGATCCCTGCATGGTGCAGTTTTTGGCTGCTGATTTCACCCTGCACTCATTTCCTTTGTTATGAAAAGAACATTTTCTGCCATTCCTCTCCAAATCTCTGATTTTCCCGTGCTCAGACCCGGCCTGAGATGAATTGGGAATTGCTGGGAATTGCTGGGAATTGCTGGGAATTGCTGGACACAGTTCATGGCAGAGAGGGGAAGGGTTGGCATTTACAGACTCAGCCGGAACTGAATTATAGACGAGATGTCTGATGAACTTCTGGGAAAGATTAATTAACTCAGCTATCTCCTCAAGCAATAACTTATGGCTTATTAACTTCTTAAAAGCTTTGATGTGCTCAGGTCACGCAGCAACAAAAGAGGAGCTTCAATGAGGGTAACTCATGCAGGGAAATTTATTTTTATTTCAGCAGCACGAGTTAAAAAAAAAAACAAAACCCTCTGGGATGGGCAGGATAAAGGGAATTTTTTCATTGCAGGGAATTTTGCTGTGAATACACACACAGATAAAGCTGGGGGTTCGTTTTCTCTGCCCTCAGCCAAGGAAAATCGTTCCAAATGTGGCTGAAATCAGTGATGGGGCTTGTTTTCCTTCATCCTGCTCTGTTTCCTTCCAGTTGCCTTCAGCAGTGGAGTTTCTGCTCTGGATTTGTGCAGGAGCTTTCCAGAGGCTGGGATAGACCCTTGGAGATATTTTAGCCCAGAAGCTTTCCAGAGGCTGGGATAGACCCTTGGAGGTGTTTGAGCCCAGGAGCTTTCCAGAGGCTGGGATAGACCCTTGGAGCTGTTTGAGCCCAGGAGTTCTCCAGAGGCTGGGATAGACCCTTGGAGCTGGGATAGACCCTTTAGCCCAGGAGCTCTCCAGAGGCTGGGATAGACCCTTGGAGCTGTTTGATCCCAGGTTTCCAGAGGCTGGGATAGACCCTTGGAGGTGTTTGATCCCAGGTTTCCAGAGGCTGGGATAGACCCTTGGAGGTGTTTGATCCCAGGAGCTCTCCAGAGGCTGGGATAGACCCTTGGAGGTGTTTGAGCCCAGGAGTTCTCCAGAGGCTGGGATAGACCCTTGGATTCATCCAGTTTTTGCTGGAAGCTGCAATTTTTATTTTTTTTTTTGCAGGCTCTGAATCCCCACAACCTCCCAAGACAAGACATTTCATTGATGGGCTTTTATTCCCCACTGAAATATTTCATTTGAATTCCTCAGCCTGCTCTGCACCATAAAAAAGAGGCTGTGGGATATTTGGGCAGACAGATAAAACAGATAAAACAGACAGATCAGTCAGGAATGATTTTCTCTCCTCCATGGCAGGGCAGGAGCTCCATCCATCCCAATTCCCGGTGTTCCCCTCCTCTCAGGAAGGGGCTGGGATGGAAAGCTGAGCTCTCAGTGAGTGCTCACAGAGCCCCTTTCCTTTCCTTCCACTCCAAACCTCTCTGAGGGCTCCAGGAGGGGCTGGGATTTCCAAAAATTCCCTTTGCAGGGACACAAATTCTCCTGCTGTGCTTCCCTTTATTCCATGGGATGCTCCAACGCCACCCAGTTCCCCTGGATGGGGAATTTAACAATGCCAGGTTAAATCTGGTGGGAAAGGCAGGAAAGGGAAGGAAAACACCAGGAGAGGAAAAGTCCTGAGCTGTTAAAGCTTTAAATTTGTTGCAATGCCTTTAAAAATGCACATTTACGGACATTTCCATACATTTATGGAAACTTTTCATGGCCTTGCTGAGGTGTGTGGATTGTCTATGATAAAATCTCAGGCTGGAAGGATTTTTGGGATGATCCATTGGTGTTATCAGGTCATCCTTCCCAACTTCCCAGCTGGAATGGCTTGGCTGCAAAGAGTGTGGGTTAAATTAATTAATTAGGATTAATTTATTTTTTTTAAGTTGGTTCAAGGGGAATTTGTTGCAATGCAGGGAATAAATGCCTGTTCCTGCATTGTTCAGGTTTCTGACTGAAGGCTCTGTGCCCACAGGATTTCTCTCCCAGTCTGTAGCTCAGGGAAAGCTGCTGCAGCCCCTCCAGCTCCTTCCAAACCCTGCTGTGTCCGTGCCCAGCGTGGTTCTCATCCTGGCACAGGAATTCTCACCCTGTTTTTTCTCCCCCCACAGGGACCCCGAGGACTTTTGGGCCCCAAGGGACCCCCAGGACCCCCAGGGCCACCGGTGAGTTCCCTGCTGCCCTCCCCAGAGCCCAAACCCCTCCCTGAGCCATCCCAGCAGCTCCTCCAGCTGCATCCTCTGCCACATCTGGGAGATGAAAAGCAGCAGGATCCCAAAAAAAGAAAAAAAAGCAGCTCAGAGTGTTCCTCATCCCCCATTTCCAGTGGGGTCACGTCCAGGCAGGGCAGATTTGCCCCACCTGAGTCAATATGAACGAGAATGAGAGTTATTAACACAAAGCCTTTGCCATCAGCCCCTGCCTCAGGGCTCTGGAGCTGCTCCTGCACATTCCAGGCCAGAGCGTGTGGGATTTTATCCAGGACACCTCATCCCCTTGGAAAGTGCTGATGCAGGAGCTCTCCCAAAATTCCATCTGCTCGCTGGAATCCCAGACCTGCCAAAGGCAGCCCCAAAGATAAAGGGGTCACTGTTTAATGGGGAATATTTTATGGCCTCTCACCCCCTCTGGGATGTGGTGACAACTCCTGCTGTGAGCTCCTGGTGCTGCTGGAATTTAATGAGGAGGGGCTGAATTCAGGATTTGATCCCAAACTCTCTCATCTCCCACAGCAAAAGATTTTTTCCTGGTAGAAAAGGAGGCTCAGGGAAGTTTTTATTCTCTCCAGCCTCCCTGGCACGAGGTTGTGGTGAGAGGATCAATCCCTTTTCCCAAATAACAAGGGATAGGATGAGGGGGGAAAAAAACACCTCAAGTTGTGCCAGGGGAGGTTTAGGGTGGAATAAATTTTTTTTATTATTATTATTATTTTATTAGGAACGATTATTAAAAATAATTTAATTATTATTTTATTAGGAATAAAATTCTTTCCTGGAAAGAGCTGCCCAGGGAATGGTGGAGTCCCCATCCCTGGAAATGTCCAAAATCCTCCTGGATGTGGCACCTGGGGACGTGGTTGGGTGCTGAACTCAGTGCTGGGGCTGGGTTAATGCTGGATTCCAGGATTTTAGAGCTGTTCTCCAATTTTCCTGAACAATCCCATGACTCTGAAATGGTGGCAGGGGGACATTTCCATGCTCCCCTCTCCGTGGAGGCGCTCAGGGAGGGTTTGAGCCCCGTTAATTTTGGGTAGCACAGCTCTGTCCCCTTCACCAGGCTGCTATTTTCCCTCTTTTCCTTTGGGATGCAATCCAGCCAGGATTCCCTCACCCTGGTGCTGACTGTGCCTCCCAGAAAGGTTAAACCAAAGAGAAAAGCACTGAAATTACTTTTAAAAATTCACCTGGATCCACGGAATCGGCTGCTTTAGGAAATCATTCCCTTTCCACGCGGTCCAAAGGGCTTCTTGATTTTTTTAATTATTATTTTTATGGTGATTTCCTTTCTTTTTTGGTGTGGAATAATGTGATTTTTTTTCTCACTGCTGCATTTCTTAAATCCTTTCAAAGGGTGTGGCTGGCATGGATGGACAAACAGGTCCCAAAGGGAACGTGGTAAGTTCTCCCTGCAAATTTTCCCAGGCACTTCAGAGTTTCTATAGGGCAAAAAAAATTGCAAAATTCCATTGGAATACATTCCCTAATTGCTTTTTAGCCTGCTCTAGATTCCTCTCAAAGCCCTGGTGAAAAGCACCAGGAACATCTTCCTGCTGCAAAGGGATGTTAATTTATCCTCATTTCTGATGGAATTACACAGTATTTCTCCATGAAAGATGAATTATTTTTTTTCCTGGAGATGCTGATGGATATCAAAATAGAGGCATTTAACTGAGAGGGGAGGAAAAAAAAACCTTCCTGGGGATGGGATGGGATAATGGGATGGGATGAGATGGGATGGGATGGGATGGGATAATGGGATGGGATGAGATGGGATGGGATGGGATGGGATAATGGGATGGGATGAGATGGGATGGGATGGGATGGGATAATGGGATGGGATGAGATGGGATGGGATGGGATGGGATAATGGGATGGGATGAGATGGGATGGGATGGGATGGGATAATGGGATGGGATGAGATGGGATGGGATGGGATGGGATAGCGGGATGGGATCAATGGGATAATGGGATGCAATGGGATGCAATGGGATGGATTCCCTGGAGGATAAATGCAGAGCCAGGTGGTTTTAGACCCTTGCTCAGCTCCTTTCAGGCTGGAAATCCTCGGAGAGGGGTTTGTGTGCCTTGAAGCCACTTCCCCCTTCATTTTTGGGGGAAAAGCGATTTCCAGGAGCTCTTGGCTACTGGGAGAAGGTCAGGGAGGGTTCAGGGAGGTGTGGATCCAGCTCAGGTGGATCCAGGCTGTTGGAATGCAGGGATACAGCTGGGGAGGACCCAGGGATTGTGGTTCCAGCTCCTTCTCACCTTCCCCACCTTCCCCCCTGCCCTTGTCTCCTCACAGGGCCCTCAGGGCGAGCCAGGGCCCCCAGGACAGCAGGGGAACCCAGGGGCTCAGGTAAGGACAAATCTCCTTCCCCACAGCTGGGAAAAAACTGGGGAGGATCCAGCACCAGGAATGGGAGNATTTTATTTTATTTTAATGTTTTTTGGCTTTTCACAGGGTCTTCCAGGTCCTCAAGGCGCCATCGGTCCCCCAGGAGAGAAAGTGAGTTGAAATTCAGCTCTGGCCTCCCCTCAGCCGTGGATTTGCATTTTGCTCCTTCAGCTGCTCCTTTGCCCCGTGTGCAACATCTGTTTATGGCCATCAGAGCCTGGTGCCTCTCATTCCAGACTGAGGGGAGCTCAGGCCAGCTGGGTTTGCCTCTAATTCATCGTATTTGCATTCATTTCCCCTCTGAGGAGAAACAGTTTGAAGGTTTTGAAGCCTGTGGTCAAACATGAGGAGAGGATTGAAAATTGTCTCTTTTTTTCTTTTTTTTTTTTTTTTTTTTTTTTTTTTTTTTTTTTTCCCTTTTNTGGAGGATAAATGCAGAGCCAGGTGGTTTTAGACCCTTGCTCAGCTCCTTTCAGGCTGGAAATCCTCGGAGAGGGGTTTGTGTGCCTTGAAGCCACTTCCCCCTTCATTTTTGGGGGAAAAGCGATTTCCAGGAGCTCTTGGCTACTGGGAGAAGGTCAGGGAGGGTTCAGGGAGGTGTGGATCCAGCTCAGGTGGATCCAGGCTGTTGGAATGCAGGGATACAGCTGGGGAGGACCCAGGGATTGTGGTTCCAGCTCCTTCTCACCTTCCCCACCTTCCCCCCTGCCCTTGTCTCCTCACAGGGCCCTCAGGGCGAGCCAGGGCCCCCAGGACAGCAGGGGAACCCAGGGGCTCAGGTAAGGACAAATCTCCTTCCCCACAGCTGGGAAAAAACTGGGGAGGATCCAGCACCAGGAATGGGAGCAATGGGAGCAATGGGAGCAATGGGAGCAATGGGAGCAGCAGGTTTGGCTCCAGGAATCCAAAATCTTCCTGCTCCCCAGTGTGGGATCCCCCAGTTCTCCAGGAAGCCTCTTTGGCCAAGCCCCACCTTGTGTGCTGATGTTTAACCCTCAGTTCCTCCAAATATCCGTGTTTTTCCCCTGGTTCCAAGGGAATCCTGCTCCTCCCTGTGTCCCTCCTGGCTCCCCACACTCCCAACTCTTTCTTGCCCCTCACGAGATATTTTGGGGATGAATGGAGCTGGGGAACCCCCCCAGCCCTCACAGGCACTGAAATAATGCACGGCCAAGATGCATTTGGGAGGAACAACTTCCTCCTTAACCACCTTAAATTNCTTTTTTCTTTTTTTTTTTTTTTTTCCCCTGTGGGTTTTGGGAGTCTGAGGGGGATGATAACAGGAAGAGCCCATGGATCCTCCTTCCCTCTGCCTCTGATTTTCTGGCTGTTGATGAGGGGTTGGTGCTGGCCGTGGGCCAGCAGGATTTGAAGAGGGAGAAATTTCCCCTAAGAGAGATCTGGGACCAGCAGGATTTAAAATGGCAGAAATTTCCTCTAAGATATCTAGGACCAGCAGGATTTAAAGGGGGAGAAATTTCCTCCAAAATCTCAGGGACCAGCAGGATTTAAGGGGGAGAAATTTCCTCTAGGATATCCAGGACCAGCAGGATTTAAAGGAGGAGAATTTACCCCAAGATCTCTGGGACCAGCAGGATTTAAAGGAGGAGAACTTTCCCCCAAGACCTCTAGGGCCAGCAGGATTTAAAGAGGAGAAATTTACCCCAAGATCTCTGGGACCAGCAGGATTTAAAGGAGGAGAAATTTACCCCAAGATCTCTGGGACCAGCAGGATTTAAAGGAGAAAAACTTTCCTCCAAGAGCTCTGGAGCCAGCAGGGTTTAAAGGTGGAGAAATTTCCCCCAAGAGCTCTGGGACCAGCAGGATTTAAAGGGGGAAAAGTTTACCCCAAGATCTTTGGGACCAGCAGGATTTAAAAGGGGAGAAATTTCCCCCAAGATCTCTGGAACCAGTAGGATTTAAAGAAGGAGAACTTTCCCCCAAGATGTCTGGGGCCAGCAGGATTTAAAGGATGAAAAGTTTCCCCCAAGATCTTTGGGACCAGCAGGATTTAAAGGAGAAGTTTTCCCTTCAGAGGGTGGTTGAGGGTTCTCTCAGCTCCCACAGAGCAGGGACACATTTCGTGTGTCCTGTGTGGAATTATCCTGTTTGGAGCGGAATTATCACCAATCCCCTGGGAAGGAGCACGGTGACAGCTCTGTCACACAGGTGCCACCTCCCGACCATCAGCTGCTCATTAAAAGCTGCTAATTGCTCAGTGTTAGAGCACCCAGCGCAGTCAGCTCCTCTATTTTGCCATTTTTCACCCCAAAAGGGGCATTTCTCGATGCTGTGAGCCCACAGTTTGACATCCTCACTTTGTCCTCCCCCAGCTGTGCAGCCCCCCGGGTTTTTGGTGAGATTTGGTGCTCTCCCTGCTGTGGCAGCTTTTTCCCTACAACCTGTGGCAGCTTTTCCTGGGAAAAAAAGCAGGAAAATGTGGAAATCTCTGTGCTGCTCTGGAGGCTCTGATTGATTTTTTTTTCTGTTTGGTTTTTGTTTAGGGCCCGCTGGGCAAACCTGGTCTCCCTGGCATGCCTGGAGCTGATGGGCCCCCGGTGAGTGCTCCTGTCCTGCTTCCCTGCATCCACCCATCCATCC